>VYZT01049995.1:0-11246 GCA_013400735.1 Pomatostomus ruficeps | reverse complement strand
TTTATTATTTTATTTTATTTATTCTATATTATTATTTTATTTTTATAACCCTAACCCTAACCCTAACCCTCTCTCTTTAGACTCTCTTTGGCCTCTCCTTTTGCTCTCTCATTTAACTCTCCTTTTTAGCTCCTCGGCCTTGTTCAAGTACGTGTGTTTGTGTCCATACAGTACAGGGAACATCCACAGTCCTCCTCACTCCCTGCCTGGTGCAGCTCCGGCGAGCCAGGAAAGGAATGAAAAGCTTTGTTTGTGTTTGAATCACACAATCATTTGGGTTGGAAAAGGATTTTGAGAACATCAAGTCCAACTGTTCCCCTGCACTGCCAGGGCCAACTAAACCACGTCCCCAAGTGCCGCGTGTCCATTTTATTTTGTTGTTGAAATCCCTCCAGGGATGAACTCAGAACCGTTGCCTCTCTCTGCAGAGGGTTCTGGCTCGCTGAGCAGCGGGTTTGGTATTTTAGGCAAAGAAAAAGGTTCCCTAATGGCAGAGCTTTGGTATCCTCAGAGGAAAAACAAAATATTCTCATTAAACCCAGAGTCATTCATCCCAACTCGAGTCCCACCACCACTCCAGTAAATCTATTTATCCAGGACAATCAGGAATGGCTGATCCAACACCCCGTTTATCCACCGGCTTCCCAGAGCAGCTCCTTGGAGAGGAAACGGAGCCGAGAGAGCAGCGGATGCAGCCGTGCCCACCCAGCCAGGCCATCTGCTCGGCGCTCAGCTCCTCTCCATTTCACCGGGCTCAGCCTGGGGCTGCTCCAGCTTGGTTATTTCAAACCCAGCACCTTGCCACTGGTTTGTTGTGCCGTAAAATCGTTGTTTTCACCCCGCCAAGAGCTGCTGGTAACAAGGTGTGGGCTGGAGCAGCACAAACTCGTTAAATACCGAGCGGTGCCTTCCCAACCTGGGCCCCGACAGAGCGTTTTGGAACTGCTCCAGCTGGGAGGGAAATCCAGATTTTAAATCTGCTCTGCAAAAGGTGTCTGCTCATTTCGTTCATTAGTGGATTCATTAGTGGTAACAGCCTCCAACGAGAGGCGTTCATTCCCTCTAATGTAACCAGATTATGAAGTTCTATTGTGAACGAGGCGCTCGTAGGAAATCTTAATTATTTTTTTAAAGCTTTGCTTCCTCCCAGACAGGCAGATTTAGGGGATGCATTTGGCCTCATGCAAATGAGCCCTCGCTGTGGCTCTGAGCAGACTTTCCCAAGGGCTGAGAGACTCAAAAATTCCACAGATTTTCTGGGGGAAAAACAACCCACCAACAACTAAGGACAGAACTTCCAGCCAGTTTTGTGTATCCCACTGGTTTTTGGTAGTTGGAAAAATTGAGGACAGCCCAGGAGTGTCTGCTTTTATCATTCTGTCTCCTTTTCTCTTTTTGTCTCTTTTCTCTTCTGTCTCATTTATCTTCTATTTCCTTTTCTCTTTCTGTCTCTTTTCTCTTTGTCTCTTTTTCTCTTTCTGTCTCCTTTTATCGTTCTGTCTCCTTTTCTCTTCCTGTCTCTTTTCTCTTCCTGTCACTTTTCTCTTTCAGTCTTCTTTTCTGTCTCTTTTCTCTTCTGTCTCTTTTCTCTTTGTCTCCCTTTATCTTTCTGTCTCTTTTCTCTCTTTTTTTTCTTTCTGTCTCCTTTTATCTTTCTGTCTCCCTTTATCTTTCTGTCTCTTTTCTCTCTTTTTTTTCTTTCTGTCTCCTTTTATCTTTCTGTCTCCCTTTATCTTTCTGTCTCTTTTCTCTCTTTTTTTTCTTTCTGTCTCCTTTTATCTTTCTGTCTCCCTTTATCTTTCTGTCTCTTTTCTCTCTTTTTTTTCTTTCTGTCTCCTTTTATCTTTCTGTCTCCCTTTATCTTTCTGTCTCTTTTCTCTCTTTTTTTTCTTTCTGTCTCCTTTTATCTTTCTGTCTCCCTTTATCTTTCTGTGTCTTTTCCCTTTCTTTTTTCTCTTCCTGTCTCTTTTCTCTTCCTGTCACTTTTCTCTTTCAGTCTTCTTTTCTGTCTCTTTTCTCTTCTGTCTCCTTTTATCTTTCTGCCTCTTTTCTCTTTTCTCTTTTCTCTTTCTCTTTCTCTTTCTCTTTCTCTTTCTCTTTCTCTTTCTCCTTTCTCTTTTTCTCCCCTCTTTCTGTGTCTTTTCTCTTTCTGCCTCATTTCTCTTTCTCTTTTCTCTCTCTATCTCTTTTCCCTCCTGCCTCTTTGGAGTCCCTGTCACGAAACCTTTGCCTCCTCGTTGTGTTTCTCTGATCACCGCAGGTACACCCAGCAAAGGGAGCGGAGAGGGAGAGGAGCTGGGTGGGAGACAGAGCATTCCCAGCTTGGATTTCCGTGGTACAAAAGCCCAGACGTGTTTATAATCCAGAGGATTTTTTTTTATTTTCATTTGTTTTAAAAGCGCCTGCAAGATTAATCATACCCCGGGAAAATCAATAGGAGCTCATCACAGGCAAAATCTGCTGGAACACCAAAATCCCACTGAAGGGGACAAAGCAAAATTGTGGCAGCTAATGAGCCCGTGATTAAAACTGAGGGCTGGCTGGGCCACTCCTCTCCCAGAATCCTCCTGAGAAAAATGGCCCATTGGAGTCTTAGAGCCTGAAAATAATTTAGCCACCATGAAAAAAAAAAAGAATTTAGATACCATTAAAAGAAATAATTAGGCAGCTTGGAATTCTAAATGCAATTTAAGAACCGTGGCCCTTAATTTGTCCCTGCCTCAGTTTATAAAATGGTGAAATTTCCTTTCTCTCCTGTGGAATTTCGTTATTTTCTCAGGTTGTAACTCTGGCTGTCTGAACTCACAGTGCTTTGCTCAGGAGATTCCCAATCTCGCCAAGCACCTCACACTGCTGCTCTCCACAGAAACACCCAGTGAAGAGTTTCAGGCTGAAATTCGCTTGAGAGGCAAAAATAAAGCAAAAAAAACAGATTTCCAGGAGGGAATTTATGAAATGAGTGCCTGAAATCTCATCAGGAGGAGCACAGTGTGAAGGGCAGCCTTGACCTGCTGGGGCTGAAGTCATTTCACAACACATTTTGAGCAGCACTCCTCGGGTGTGAGTGCTGCTGAGTTCTAGGGGCTGGTGAGGTGATCTCCGTTCCAAGGGAAAAGGAACAGCAATTTATTTATCCCTCTGGATACCCCCACAATTTCCGTGACTGCAAAACGAAGACAGAAACAAGGTGGCAGAGCGTTTCTGGCACAACACCTTAGCAAGGCCTGATTTGGGATGAATAAATCCACGTTGAAAGTTATTTTAATAATATTTATCCGAAGAAAAGGCCTCACAGGGCTGAATGAGAACGTGACAACGTTCCGCTGCCTCTGATCTACGTCAGATCCAAAAGATTTGGCGAGAAATTTGCACCAGAGCACTCGATGGGGATTTGTTCAGCGTTGTCTCAAGCCCAGCACTCGGAGAAATTGAACTGTCAGGAGCTAATACAGGAATAATAAGGAGACTTTTCATCTCCATTGGACACTGGAGATGAATAGCATGTAAGCCTGAATGGGGAAAAAATAAATTCAACATGTATTTGGCTTGGGTTTTTGTTAAAGGACTATAACATGAATAATGAATGTTTTAAGGGGAGAAGACTGGGCCCTCAATTTCCCTCAATGGTGTTAGCGTTGTATGTAGCGGTTTGAATAAAACACCTTTCATAAAACACCTACACACCGCTCGGCGATGCATTATGGATGGCTCCTCTGGAGAAATCTTACACCGCTTTCAATTTTGACACAGTGATACCGTAATAATAGAAAACTCAGGCATAATATTCTGACTGCATCGTCTCTCCCCTCTCTATTATCCGCTGCCACCCCGGGTGAGCACAGAGGTGCTTCCCCGTGCTTCCCTCGGTGCTGTGGCGCTCCCAGGGGAAGGGATTTGCTCTGCTGGGAGGTTGTGGGCTGAGCAAGGAGGCTGGGGCAGGGTTTTCCACCCTGAGGAATTGAGAATCTGCCCAAAAAAGGGCTACCAGGGCTGGAGGAGCTGCAGCAGAACAGACACGAGCTGGGCTTGGTCAGGAGTCAAACCACGCAGGCCAAGAGGTGTCCTTGGATGTGGTGGAGGAACGTGAGTGCTCGGACAAGGGCTGGAGGGGCTCCGCCTGTTTGGGGGCAGCAGCAGGGGGAGAGGCATCAAACAGCTCAGAGGAGGTTCCCCGTGGTGTTACTAACGGTGCACGAAGGTCTGGAGAAAATGTGGGGCAAGAAAAACCTTGATTGTTTCTTTATGTGAGCCAAAGCCAGCAGGAAACCTCTCAGTGTCCTCACCTGCTCTGCCCATTGCTGCCTCAGAGAACCTCCCACAGAGACCCGGGCTGCAGGCAGGAGCCAGGGAACTGGTCAGGAACCAGTTAGCCTGGTCAGGGACCAGTTAACCTGGTCAGGGACCAGTTACCTGGCCAGAAACCAGTTAGCCTGGTCATANGCTGGGGTGGTGCTGAGGCTCCCAGTGAGGTTGCAGCCACATCACCTGTCCCTGTGCCCCCTGGTCATAAACCAGTTACCTGGCCAGAAACCAGTTACCTGGTCAGACACCAGTTACCCTGGTCAGACACCAGTTAGCCTGCTCATAAACCACTTAACCTGGCCAGACACCAGTTATTGGGTCAGAAACCAGTTAACCTGGTCAGAAACCAGTTAACCTGGTCAGAAACCAGTTACTGGGTCAGACACCAGTTACCTGGCCGGCTGGGGTGGTGCTGAGGCTCCCAGTGAGGCTGCAGCCACGTCACCTGTCCCTGTGCCCCCTGCACAGCCTGGGACAGCAAAATCCAGCCAGGGTGCAAGGGAGGTGTTCACCAAAAGGACTCTCAGAGCATCTCCATTCCAGGGGGCTTCGCCTGGAGCCCTCTCCCCGTGCAGTCTCCTCCATAAATCTTCGGGATTTATTTCCTCTCGGAGCTCTTCTCCTCCGGGGGGGTCAGCTCTTGTGTGAGCAGCGGGGCAGATGCTCTCGGCTCCCCGCCACGCACGCACAGCCTGATTGCCAGGCAAATTACGAGGGGGGTTGTGAGATGCCGTGGTAAACAATCAGGTTTTGGAGCTCGAAAGGGATCTCTTATCAATGAGCAAACAGGAAATCAGGCAGTGAATCCCCAGCTGGGCTCACAGAGCAGTGAGGAACAAGGAAAAGGTGCGGCAAAGGTGGTGAGGGCAGCACTAAAAACCACCCAGGGCATGGATCGCCAAAGCAGCACTTTTGAGGAAGAGTTTTGCTGATATCCCTGGGTTCTGATGGCTACAGGTGCTGGTGCACAGGCTCTCCTCACTCCTGGGTTCTGAAATTTCACAGAGAGAACCTCCAGCTTCTCCCACAAAATTTTAGGCATTAATTTTTTAACCGAGTCTCAAGAGGCACACGGTAATCTCCAAGTAAATAGAGAATCGTAAGTATTCCAAAGTAAAAAGGGTTACAGAGGCTGTCTGGTGGATAAAACCAGCAAAAAGGGCCAAAAAATTTCCAAATTTCTGCTTTGGAAATGCTGCGCAGGGAGTGAAACCCCCCACGGTCATGGACCCTACAAACCACAAGCTCAAAATCAGGAACAGACCTACCCTCGGCCACGCTTCCAAAGGTGAAACACAACATTCCGGGAACAATTAGCAATCACACCACTGTGCTCCTTCCAACTGCTGCCAGCCACGCCTGAGCCTCCCAGCAGGAAAAATGAGAGGGTTGAGCCCTGAAAAGTGCGACACTGATGAGCTGAGAGCTCCCCGAGAGCTGTTGTCACAGCGGGACGGGCACGGAGCAGCGAGCGCGGCTCCCTTCGGGCCACACCTGCACACACACGGACCCAGAACACTGAAAACAGCACAGAGCTGCGAGAACGAGGCAGGAACCCACTCTACTACTCTGCTGAGGGTGGTGGGGAAGGAGTAAAGCTGACTGGGAAATCATATTTTTTTTTATTTATCTGTGGGGGAAAAATATAACTTCCCAGGAGTAAAGGTGGGGAAATGAAGCTCCTTTGAAATGCATCAATGAAAGGAGGCTGGGGGCAGGTTGGGCCTCTGGTTTGCCTTTGGCACGTGCAAAAAATCAGACTGTAAAGCTCAAAAGGCTCATTTAGGACCTACAGGTGTCTCCAGGGGCTCAGCTCCTCCTTGAATTTCATAGAATCACGGAATTACGGAGCGGTGGGGCTTGGGAGGAACTCTGGAAGGGCACATCACCTTTCTGGTGTCACCAACAATGTGTGAGACATCCCCATGAGCTGTGCTGATAACACAGCAGAGCTCACCTGGGCAGCAGCAGCCGGGCGAGCTGGCATCTGGTTTTGGTGGTTTGTTCACCTGGCACCCCTGGTGCTCCTCTCCGAGCCCTTCATCCCAACCCAGCAGAAGCTGCTGCCAGCGGAAGCAGAATCAATAAAATAAGAGCAGGTCAATAAAATCAAATAAAGCTCCTTTAAGTCCTCTCCATATGTAGGACAGTGTAAGTTTTCCCAAGGAAATGGAACAGTTCGGCATTATTTGTGACAAATTATCTGCGGGGGAAAAAATATCATTTCCCCGTCAGCTTTCTTGCTGAATGCCTCTCCCTGCCTGGTGGAGCCAGCTGCCTGCCAGCTTTTGCTAACATCACCAGATCTAAAATTACAGTGCTGGGACAGTTTGTTCTGCCGGCCTGCAGCTCTCAGGGCTAGTCCAACCCGATTTGCGCAGTGGTTTATCCTGCCCAATGTCCTGTCCTGAGGGTCACCAAAGCAAAATGGAGGGTTTGGCCTCTATTTCTTTACTCCTTTTACCCAGTTTTTCCTCTCTTTTCTCTCCTCTGTCTTTCATCTTCTCAAACCTCTCTCTTTTGCCATCTTTAGGTTTTATTTCCTCTTCTCAACCTTCACTATTAAATCATTCTCTTTTCCATCTCACAGCCCCCTGCTATCAATACAATATTCACTTCTCCACTGATATTATGGGGTGATCCATAGGATTTAAACAGGAACAGAGCCCCTTTTCCAAGCTCCTCACGCAGGTTGAGACCCTGGGACGGGCTGAAAACGGGGAATGAGTTTCATTCCAGCTCTGCACAAGGACATTCAGAGCCAGAGCTGCTCGGCATAATGGTTTGAGGTCCCTGCAGAGAACGCCCGGGGGCTGAGAGGGCCAGGCAGGTTTTCCTGGCACTCTGGCTCATTACAATGATAAATGTTGGTGTAACAAATGCAATCCTGGAGATATCTCAGCTCCGACTTTCTCCAGGGCAATAACAGACCCGTGTCTCCAAGCGGTTTGTTTTGTGTATTTTTTAAAGAGCGGAGACAAAATACGCAGAGAGCCTCGCAATTTGTTGTTTTCCAGATACTCCTGCAGCTTAATGAATAAATAAGTACAAAATTAAAGGCTCATTACCCACCCCCAAAAAGTCCCTGCCATTTGTTAAACCTTTCGGAAGAAGCCAGGAATACGGAGAAGCGCCCATTAGGAGGATAAACACATCGCAGATCTGAATGTCAAATCAAATTGAGCAAAATTAATTAACTGGGTGAGCATCAGCGGGGAGAGTCTGGTGTCTGCAGTCACTTTTTACCTGTCTGCCCTGGCTGAGCTGGCTCGGGAGGCGCTGGGGGCTGAGCAGGGATCGATGTGTGCCAGCTGCAAACCTCCCGGCTCACTTCCATGGAAAAAACCTGTTCCTCATTGCAAAAATCACTTTTCTCCCGTTTTGGAAGAAATTGTCTGTAAATGGACTTCTCCCTGGTGCCAGATGCTCGGAGATCGGAGCCTCCCCTCAAGCTGGGGCCGCGTTAACCCCGAGGTGTGGCTGAAATCGCTGCCCAAACCGTTGGAGGGGGTTTTGGACCAAGCCCCCAGTGCCAGCTGGTGTGTGGCTGCACAAACGATGCCCTGAAACGGAGCTAGCTGTGGCTGAGAGTTAATCCCCTCAAAATCAGTAATTCCTGGAGCTGTTGTTTCGCTGATGGACGCCTGGCAAGCGAGGCCCAACTTTCCCAAATCGTCCCTTTTCCCTCCCTTCTCCGCAACAAGATTTTCTATTATTGTACCAGCTGATAAAACAACTGTAATCAACTCTTTTCTGCTCCATAAAATAGTTACTGCTAATTGCTAATTATTGGGAATCAGCTTCCTAGCATCTCTGGAAGCGTTCTGGTGCCTGGGAGTTAACAATAATCACTGCTCGCACAAGAGCCACCATTCACTCACAGGGGTCACATGTGGCCCAGCCAGGAATTTTTAACTGGCGTGAGCCAAAAAAAAAAATAAAAATTGAGGGAGAGTTTGGTGATTGGTCAGATATTGATGCACAAACAGATTTTTATTTGAGTTTGCACATGCAAATTAAAATTCAGGCCGCTGCAGCCGGGCATTTGCACACAAACCCTCTTGATTTGTGCAGACAATCCCGGTAATTGCAGGGCCAAAGAGCTGCTGCCTCGGGCTCGCCTCACACAGGAGCAGTTTTTGGGCATCACTCAGCACCAGCGAGCAGAATAAACACAAACTTGCTGGGAAGTTGTGTCTGTGAGATGATTCTGAGCTTTCTTTGTAGGGTGTTGCTGCTTCTGGGGAGAGGGATTGATAAGGATCAAAAGTGATCCAATTACAGAATAATATTTTTTTTAGTAGGAAAAATCACTTCATAATCTTTGTANGTGTCTGAGCAGGATGGGAGAACAGGAGCTCCCAGCGCGTGGGGAGTGTGAGAGTTCCACACTAAAGCAGGGCAGGGGCTGGGAAATATAAAAATTAAATCTTAAGGCATCGAGTGCAGAGGGGAAAATCAGCCAGATGGGCGATATTTTAGAACTGCTAAAGCAGTGAAAAGTGAATTCCATAGAATAACAGAATAATTTGGGTCAGCAGGGATCTGTAAAGGTCCCAGCCACCCTGCAGTGAGCAGGGACATTTTCAGCTGGCTCGGGCTGCTCACAGCACCAGGGCCATGAGGGGAGGTGCATTGGGGTGCAGGACCCCCAGCACCCAGATCCTCCCTTTTCTATCCCAGGCTGTGCTTGGGATTAGTGGGAAATGGTAAAAATTGGGTAAGAACCGACCAGAACATTGACCCAAAATTAATTGGGCTGAGAGCACACTCCACAAGGACCTTTGTGCTCCTTCACCCCCCTTTCATTGGCATTTCCTAAAGTACCAAATATCTGAGAGTCCTGGAACTCATTTGGAATATCAGGCCTACCTCTGCAGTCCCCAGAAAAACTGGAATTTCCTTAAGCATCAAATATCTGGAAGTCCTGGAACTCATTTGGAGTATCAGGCCTGCCTCTGCAGTCCCCAGAAAAACTGGAATTTCCTTAAGCATCAAATATCTGGAAGTCCTGGAACTCATTTGGAATATCAGGCCTACCTCTGCAGTCCCCCAGACAGACTGGAATTTCCTAAAGTACCAAATATCTGGGAGTGCTGGAACTCATTTGGAATGTCTGGCCCAGCTCTGCAGTCCCCAGAAAAACTGGAATTTCCTAAAGTACCAAATATCTGGGAGTGCTGGAACTCATTTGGAATGTCTGGCCCAGCTCTGCAGTCCCCAGAAAGAGTGGAATTCCCAGACTCAACTGGAATTCCCAAGTGCTTCCCCAGACCAGGAGAAAGCCACGTGTAAAGATTTGTTTTCGTGAGCAGGAGACACAAATAGAGCCTTTTTTGCCCCTGGCTGGATCAGGCCTGGTTTATGGGGTGTTGGAGTGGCTGGATGCTTTTCCAAACCCAATCCTGAGCTGATACCTTTGTTTTTTATCCAGAACAGGCTGTTGCCAATTCCTTTTCCACTGCTTCACTGCTATAAATAACATTTAGGTGGTTTTTCAGCTCATTTCCTTCTTCACCACTCCTACTCCACACTCAGCTCTTCAACCTTCCCTTCTCTGGCCAAACTTTCCCTCCACTCCTCGTGCAAACCCCACTAAAATCCAGCCCTTTCCTTTCCATCCCTAAGCAGTATATAACACTATTTCTTTTTAGTTCTCATTATTTTGCAAATATCTTCAATAAAACAGCACCTCAAACAAGCTCAGCGACAGCCTGAAGGTTCTCTGACATTGGTTTGGAGGTTTTTTTCCCTCCCTTTATGACATCTATAAAATAATACGTGGTGCTAGGCAAGGTGCAAGTAACCTGGTTCCAAACCGTGCTCGGCTTTATGGCCTGAAAGCCCCATTAATTCTGCTCCACAATTCCCCCGGAGGAGAAGCAGGAAATGTTCATTACAGGCAGAACAAAGGCAAACCCATCCCTTTTCATTTGAGGGAATTAATACGAATTATAGATAAGATTTAACTCCGGGCAGTGAGGTGTGGGAGATCTCTTCATCAGTGGGGAAGGGTTTTAATCCCACTCAGTCCTGAATTAAATGGGAAATTTTGTTCTGATCTGCCGTGAATGACAACACCTGCAAAGAAGAAACAGCACAAATTTAAGCTGGGCTGAATCTCCCTTTTTAAACAAATTTTTTTGCAATTATTGGGTTAATTCACCGAAGTAGAAATTTGTAGAAAAACAGAGCTCCAGGAGGAAGTTATTCATGTGTTGTTTTTTGTTTCTTCTGGCTTGGCAAACGTTTTTGATGTAGAAATAGAAATATATAGATATATAAAAATTTCTTTCTTCGATAATGCTTATTTTTTTTTTTCTTGGACGCCTAAAAATAAATCTGGCACAGATTTCTCAAAGTTTTAAAAGGGCTTCAATAACGGGGAAGAGAATAACACAATTTTTAACTTTGATGAAGGGCTCTCAGCTGATCCGAGACATTTGCAACTCGGGGTTTATTTTCTGGTTTTTCACAGAACAAAGATGGTTATTTCGTTAACCCTTTCTCTCCCCTAAAAAATTACCTAGAATTTCAAACTTTATTCTAGTTCAATCTGGCTCGAAATAAATTGTATTTCAACTATTTTGGGGGCGTTTTGGGTATGGACACTCTCCCATCCTGCTTTTACAGCAGCTGATGCCAAATTCCATGGATTATAAAGATCTTTTAAAAGTGGAGATGAACTCCACTCCCTTTGAAGAGTGACCCAGCATCTCTGGGGGTTGGACTCCAATTCCCATCCGGAGCTGAATTCCTGCTGCGAATCACCCACGTCTTCAATTCCACCGAGCCCGAACTCGGGCTGGAAATTTAATGAAACCCAAAAGCTCCCTGCGGCTGCGAACACGAGTCAGCCATCGATCGGTGTTGTCTTCTTTATTTTCCATTTGTTCTGGCCTGGCAGGGCCCGTGTAACTCGTGGGGTTGAGCTGAGATCGTCC
>VYZT01049994.1:54268-116883 GCA_013400735.1 Pomatostomus ruficeps | reverse complement strand
GTCAGACCTGTGTTCACCCAGTTGCAACCCCGGTCTTGGTACCGTTTCTATTTTTTCCTTTAAATATAAATTCTCTGACGAATACATAGTAGGCAGCACTGTAATCTTGCAGAGATTGTGCTGCTTTTTCTTTTTTTTTTAATTCAAAGTACAAAGGCTGGAGTGCTAAACTTTATGAGGCCTGTAATACGTCCTTGGCCTGCAAAATAGTAAGGAATAAAAATAAATAATAATCATCTAATACCAAGCACTTATGTCATGCCTTTCATCCAAGGAAGTCAAACCACTTTATAAACAGCAATGAATTAACAGAGGAATGTTTTGCCACAGGCAAAAAAGCGAAACAAGAAACCATCCTTCTACTCCCTGCAGCCTCCTGAACAGCACAAAGGCAATAATTCTGTGAGTGAAAATTGCACTGCCTTTTGGTGCTTATTTCTTAGCACTTCTGGAAACTTGGATCGTGTTTTTCCTCCACACAAAGTCTCAGTGTGCAAGAGCCACGTGGCGGGACCAGTTCAAGTAAATGTCAGGCCTCTGTATTTTTGTTATCCTTGTCTTACTGCTGTGCCACTGAATACCAGGCAAGGAGATACAAATCTCTGATGCATCGATTACTCATTTCATTCTTTTTTTTTTGCTCCTAGTTCCACGTGGGTAAAAATAACCATTTCATGCACATGAAAAATGGGGGGCAGTCCCAGCTTTCCCAACCCTTATCAACTTCGTGGCCTCTTCTGGACTCTCCCCAACCCCAGTGCAGCACCAGCCTGGTCTTGGTGAAGCTCATGAGGTGTCTGGTGTGACTGGTGTTCCTTGCTCCAGGTAAGGTTCCCGGGTGACACTGAGTTTTGAAAACATCAGAGAGCACTGAGAAGGAAGGAGAAATCTTTATTTATGGCACTGTGTATGTATCTGGTATCTCCTGAGAAGGAGCTCCACGAGGACTAGGATGGGTCTGGAAAAGGCTGGCAAGGGGGTCAGGAAAAGAAATGTCTTCCACATGTGATAAATCTGAACAGAGTACAACTCATCAGCTTGGACGTCTAAGAGAGCTATGATGGAGGCTGGTGAAGTAGAAAATGATGTGACTGAAGTGGCTGAGGAATGATCACTCATTATTTCTTGAAGAACAGGAACTCATACCAGAGACAGGATTCAAATGAAAAATGAGAAATTCTTTTTCATTTCATTATCCCCAGAAGATAACGTACACTAAATATATAGACACATTTAGAAAGCTGCAAGAGAAATTCCTGGAGGCCAGGCAGATACTAAACATCATCAAACAGGTACAAGCTCCAGATGTGGGAGCTTTTGTTTATGATTGTAAAATAATTCTGAATACAGAATACTGTACACACCCACGTTCTTAACTTCTTCCCTGTATACTGGGCCAGACAGATCTTTGCTCTCCCCTAGCCCACCATTAATTAGTTTTATAAATATGTCTCATCTAATGTCTGTTAACCAAAATCCAACTTCTGGGCTTAACTGATTCTTGAAGGCTGATTACTTAGTTTTAGGAAGAGTATATTTTATTTGTTCAGGAATAATCTCTATCCTTTTATAGATTTGATTTAATCTCTCAAAAGCAACAGGAAAACTTGTATGAAAATATCAGGTAAAATCCTCTTGTCTGATAATGTTTCTGTCATCAAAGGATTTTTAAAGTAGGTTAAATCATCCTGCAATAGAAGGAGCACTGATATATTTTTATTGCAAGATAAAGTTGTGATTCAGGAAATTGCTTTGTCAATAAATAGAGTTACTATTAAGAGCGATACACCAGAAATTCAGTACACCATTTTATGGGCTCTATTTCAGACAGGTAGCAAAAGGTAAGTCATTGCTATGTCAAACCATTAAAAACAAACAAAACACCTTTTGATAGGGGATGTGGCTGATGTTCAGCATCAATTTCTTGTAAAAGACATAAGATAGGTGTAAAAGTAAGGAATCTGGTATTTTTAGTATCATTGTACACAATTAGAAACAATAAGTCTGTTGGGGACAAAAAACTAGCCAGGGATTAGCTAAATAGAACTAGAACTTAGTCTCCTGAAAAAATGTGGGATGTAAGGATCAACAGGTTTTTTGCCTGCAAAAATACTGCTCTAAATAGCTGCAGACACAAAAACCCATGTGCAAAACTGGGAGGAAAATTAAGAAGCCTTTAAAAATAAAAATAAAAAACCTAAAGGAAGATGCAGGGAATGGCTCAGGCTGTTTGACACTTCTGGCACTGTAAAAATCCTTCTGAACAAACCCCATTTTAGCGCAGGGAATCTTTGCTGGCATAAAAGCAGCATCTTGCAGCTATGCCAGAAAGAAAAGAGATGTTTATGGGAGAGGGAAGGCATGGGAAGAATTTGGTTGCATGTCATGTTTTAGGTGATGTGCCGTGGCTTGACAGCCATTGCCCAGATGACCCCTGAAGTCAGGGTGAGTTAGAGCTGGCCAAATGAGTCAGGAATACGAAATAAGGCAACAGAAGAGACTCATATAAAAACCGATTCAGTTCTCAAGCCAAAACCAGCCCCTTTTAAGGTCCACAAAATGCAATTGGATGTAACAAGAAAATAAAAATACACAAAGAAGCAATAGACAAAAGGAAAAAGAAATTTAACATTTTTTAATTAATGGACTATAATTAGTGTTATAAACTGCTTCCCAGGCTCTGTTAATTATTCAGAGAATGTCACTTCCATTAACATTTATTCTTTTAATTTGTGAAATACACCTCAAAACATAACATGTCAAACCTCACAGATTTCATGTGTTCATTTCACACTTGCAAAAGCTACAAAACCTTGTGAACACTTACACAGTGATTTATCTTTACTTACGCAAGCATACTTTGGCTGTGCTATCCAGAGATCTCCAAGGTCTTTCAGAGATACACTTTGGATAAATCCTTATTTCCCAATTTTTGCTGAAATTTCCTTACAAACAAACTGGCAATGAAATATTATTTAATTAGGAAGTGATGCCTGTTATTTTCTTTGCGACTACTGAAAAAGCTGCTTTAATAACTGACTTTCTGATACTTTTCTGTCTGTTTTACATTTTTATGCTTGCACTTTGCCCCAAAAGTTTTCATTTGGAGAGACAAAGAAGACTAAAAGAAGCAGGAAAATCAAGCAGTTTTTATTCTGGGTTAAACAGAAATTAGTAAAAATGTCAATTTAAGCATAAAAAGAAAGAAGTATAGAGAAGCACCTGAATTTGCATAACAAACCAAATTTGTCCTCCTTTTAGTATAAAACATCTGATTTCAATGAATTTTTCTCTTCCCGGTTTTTGTAGATGAAAGTTTTGCCCTGATGCAGCCAGAGTTGCACAGTTCTGGTGCTCTTGGAGCAGGCTGAGATCAGGTTTGGGGTTTTCAGTCATAACCTTGTCCCTGGTCTCCATCAGCTGCGATAGGAAAAGGATAAAAACTGCCAGAGCAAGCCATGATTTGATGCTGTTATGAGGTGTAGCCCTTAAGATCAATTAACTGTTCAATATTTTTAAAAATCATTTGATCCCTGAAAAGCATGTGGCCCAAGATGTGGTCCAACAACTCAGACAACAACATGCTCTACAAAATTAAAAGCAGAAAAGGCAAAGTAGGCCTAAACCTCCAGAATATTTTATCGAGATGTCTGCCTTTTGCTTAGTAGGGGGCTTGTCAGGCAGTGATTTTATTGTTCTGAGGCATGTGAAGCCTCTTCTTCAAAAGGCAATATGTATGGAGCAGCCCAGTGAGCTCCCACTCAACACCCATCCTGTGGATACATGAATCTTTATGACTCCATAAGAGCTTTGGCTGCTTGGTGGCAGGAAATCAGATTAATGAAGGGCTCTGAGCCTCACACGTGCCCAGAGTGACAGTGGCCAGAGGGTTTCTCCAGCTCCAGACAAACAAGCCAGCAGGAATTTCTGCCCATGGCTGAATGCCAGGATTGAACTCTTCCCTGGGCAGCACCTTCCACAAGCCACTAACTCGATGGGATGGCAGTTTCATTACAGCTTTACAGCATTTATGGAGTATTTAATTACTTTCCTACACCCTGTTCCTGTTTTAAGGTTTGTTTAAGTTGTGTCTCTGTTTCTAGTGGGGATTTCAGTTTCCAAATAGGCCTGAAGCCAGAGATGTAAATGGAGGGCACAATATATTGCTTCCTGAAAGATGATATGAGGCAGAGGGCAGGAGAAGAGGAGGGCACAGGAGGAAAAAAGGAGGACGGTGGAATGCAGGCAAAAATGTGTTCTTAAGATTCAGGCTAATTGAACAGCCCAGCAGAAGAAGATGGATGATCCTGCTGGTCAATTAGCACACTAAGCAATATCAATAAATGAGTCTCTTAGAGAAGACCTTCAACAGACAGAAAATGGCTCAGATGAAGGTGCTGAAGAGCTCTGCAGAGTGATGTGGGAGGTAAGTGAGATGGACAAAGTAGCCATTAAATCAAAACAGGTGGATTTGCAGCATTAGAGCTGAATGAAGAGAAAGGTGAAGCTTGGCAGGCAGGGCTACCCCTCTGAGCTTTCCAAGGATGGAATTCAGGAGGGCTGAAACTTCAGAGAGAGAAACAGTTTACAATAAGCTGGAACAGTGGGTTCAGAACCAGCACTTAATCTCTTTAGCAAGCAGTTTTTCCAGGAGCATTTATGCCTGGCTGGCACATCTGCCCCATCCCACAGGAATGGGTGAGGTTGGATCAGGTGGTGCCACCTCCCTGTTCCAGTGGGGTCATCCCAGAGCACACAGCACAGGATTGTGTCCACAGAGTTCTGGAATATCCCCAGTAAGGAAGACTCCACACTCTCTCTGGTCTCTGTTCAGTGCTCGGTCACTGCCCAGGGAAGAAGTTCTGCCTCATGTCCAGGGGGAACTTCCTGGGATCGGTTCCTGCCCGTTTCTCTGTGTCCTGATTTCAAAGACGGGTATCCGCTAAAGAAGGCAGAAGCCTCCCTTAGAATAGGAAATGTAACCCCCTTCCCTCTGAATTAGTATAATTTTGAAATTAAGGGGCTTTCAGGCAATGATATAAGAAAAGGAATAACAGTTCTTTACTAATATACATATATATTTGTTAATAAGGCAGACAAACAACAACAATAGTAACTACAACAAACAAGAACAGAAAAAAAACCCCAAACCAATGAACAGTTTAGCAGTTCCCTTTTGATGCAGTCACAATCACAGCCAGTCGAGGAGCAAGGGTAGAAGCACGCAGTTGAAGACAGAAGCCTGCAGTGGTGGCAGATTCTCCCTAGAGCTCCAACAGCCTCTCTCTCCCTTCTGAATGCCCAGAAGGGAAATACTCCGAAGCTGTGCTTAGCCTCTTTTTAACTAGTTGCATTCCCCCAGTGTCTCCGCCCCCCTCTGAGGGGGAATCTCAGATACCAGGGAATCTTAGATAACAGACTAGCTAGCCACACCCATCTCAGAGCCAACTCTTTGTCCTTCTTAAGTACCCAGCCATTACCATTCCTTAGCAACAAATGTGGGGGAAAATTCCTAAGAGAAGGAAACAAAAGGGAGAAGAATCCCAAGCCCCAACACTCTGGTGCTATTGCTGGGCCCGTGGAGCAGAGCCTGGGCCCTGCTCTGAGCCCTCCCTTTGGATATTTATACACACTTATACTCTCAGTCCTGTCTTCTGGAGCAGTTTTTCATCTGGCCTTTTTTTTTTCTTTTTTATTTTCTGACTTTCTTTGGATCCACAGGACAGAGGATTGAAAAGGATTTCCCAGGGTCACCAAGCCCTAACTACTGCACTCTCAGGGAACATTGTGCAATCTCAGTAAAAAAATCCATGGAAATCTACCTTAAAATCTGCTCAGATTATTGCCTCAGTTCCCCTTTACTCCCGAACAGCTGTTGCAAGAACCTCTGTCCTTGAAAACTTCAGAATGCTTATCAAATTCCCAGTCTAGATGTATTCCTGTCTAGGTTATACCCATGTGCTCTTGTGCCAATGTTTTCCTTCAGTTTAATCACTCTTCTCCCTTCCTGCTGTTTACTTAATTGTTTTTATCAGCTTGATTTAAGAGCTTGTTATGAAGTGGTTTCAACTGTCTTTTGGTTTGTTTCTAACTAGACTGTACAATGCCTCAAGGGGTTTGGCAGGGGCTTTCTGTTGTCATAATTCTCTGATCATTCTTAATCCTGTGAGCCATTTCTCTATCAGGGATGATTTGGAGGTATTTAGAAACAGCACTGTCATGGTGTCACTGCTTGGGCCAGGTTACTAAACCAAGAATATTCTGTTCATCGAAAACCAGTCCCACTGGCAGCTGTGAAAATTCAGAATGCAGGATTTGCATCAGGGTCTATAGGGTCCCACAAAAGTGGTACTGTGACATTTTTCAGTTTAGAGTGACTGAACTGCTTCTTGGTCCAAGAAATAATTGGATACTGTTCAAATGAGTAGGGATCTTATTCAAAAATGACTGGAATCTATGTAAAGTGTCAGCTTTCCACAGATGTGCTCAGAAATAGCCATTATTGATAATATTCCTGCCACTGTTTAAACCCTTCTGTAAATAAATATGCATTTAGATGGCAGTGTGTGTACAAGAATACTCTGCTCCTTTCTCTTTCCAGTATCCTGGCATTTCTTCACCAAACGGGCTTTGTGCCAGAAGGTAAATACTGTCCCTTCTGTTTGCTCCCATTTGGAAGTGTAATTCCTGCAGCTACGTGGTGATGACTGCATCTTTTGCACCATGACTACCTAAACCACCAGCAGTTCATGGAATGGTTTTCCATGTGAGAGCATTACACCAGTGACATGTCTGCAAGTTTGGAATCTTGTACTGAATTGCTGGAGCAGTTCCCCTCAGAGCAAATCCCTGGATGCTTCCCCTTGGCTGGGACCCTGCAGCCTGGCTGTGGGGGCAGGGAAGGGAGAGCTGCAAGCTTTCCATGTACCTGCTTTGCCACTCCCAAGCCAGCAGGCAGCACGTGCATTTGATTTATTTAATGAGTGGGAGTCTAATTATAAAGCAGAGGAAATCACTGAAGCATAAATTTATGGGCTGCCTGAGTTCACCTCCCATGCTGGCAGAAATCAACAGTGGGAGCTGATGTTAGCAGTGGCAAAAGATGTCGAAGAAGGAGGTGGATACCTGCAGGCTTTCCCTGACTCCTGGGAGGAGGGGAATGGGGAGAAGGAGGTGCTAGCAACAGGTGAGGCTCAGCTGATTATGGCTTGCAAGCATCTCCCTGAGCCCAGGATGTTATGGCAAGAGAAACAGGGAGACTTGGATAAAAACTCCAGCATGTTCTGACAGCAGTCTGTCTCTGTTTGGATATAGCATGAAAAACTGAGTCATAAAGGGCTGCAGCTATACAGTGCAACTTTGTGCCCATTTTTGGCTACGTCTTGAAATACAAAAATTACAATGACTTCTTAGAAAGGAAAACCTTGCCTTTCCACTAATATGCTGTAATATTCCTGGAGGGGAGCCAATGTGTCGATTTAAGTACCCTCTCAAAGTGCAAAGGGCTGTGACATTTCCAAGTCCCAGTGCCAGCTCGAGCCTCTCTGGAATGTGTGCCAAAGTCTTCCCACCGAGAAGAATGCCTCACATTAAGCGTGTCATCCCTGGGCCGGCCCTCAACTCTCTCCCCAGCTCAGGAGTCTCAGCTTTAACCTTCATTCCTGTATCCCGTTTCCCAGCCCTGTGGAAAAAAACGCCATGGAAAGCTTCGCCCCCACCCCCATCATCCCTTTGCACGTTAATGTGAAATGAGACATTCTTATGGCTGGCTGTTGAACAAGAGACAGCAATTCCTGCGTGGGGGATTTTACTGTCATATTTCTTTCCTAACCTGGATGCTGCTCAATGTGCTCCTCACGGCAGCTTAGAATTTGTGGGTGCCCAAGGACCCAGCCCTGCAGAGGTGACCACTAATTTGAAAAAGTCCAAATTTGAGCCCATGGGATGGAAAATAGAAGTTTTGTCTGGGTAAAATGTATTTCAGAAAGACTTTCTGAGACAGGATATCTCTGTCCTGAAGAACATCCCCGGAGTTGTGCAGTAACATGTTTAGAAATCCAGTTAACCATCAGGCACTTGTAGTTTAATGGAAATAAAAGTACAGCCCATTTTAAGGCCTGGCTGATGGAAACTGAAGGCTTCAGGAGAATATAATCAGATATATTTTCAAATTAAACCTAAATTTTTGTGAAGCTAAGATCACAACACTTGATGATTCCTGAGCTGAACATCAAGAAATTTAATCTGCTTTGTATGAGTTTTTTAAAACAGCAAACTATTAATCTCCATCTTGATTTCTTTGGGCCTCAAATATTTTCTGGTTTTTTCCCAAAATGTTGGAGCCAAAGGTTTGTTTGTATGTGTGTGAGTACAAAATGAAAGAAGACACAAGAGAAACTTCCTCTGCAAACACAGAGCAAGGACATTCGACTCTTTTTCTGTAAAATGGGGAATGGGAATTTGCTGCAATGCCTCCAGTGGGGGCACCGGGTGTCCGCTCGTGGTTCCAGGGGCTGGCAGGCTGCTTCAGGGGCGTGGAAGGGCTGGCAAAGGTCCGGCAGGGTTTCACCTAGTCCACCGATGTTACAGGCACGCCAAGGAAGGAGAAACAAATGGAGGGGCTTTCCCAGATATTTTATTTGGGCACCAGGATCATGCCAGGGAAGCTCTGGCATGGGGAGTTACATATATACCAACACAAGGGGGCGGGGGAGGGTACAAACATTCTATGAGGTAGGGGTGCTGGGTTTGAAGTTGGCGGGCTTTGTATAGGATTGCGAAATACAGAGCCCTCCTGGGGGGAAAACCAGATACCGAGGTGGGGGAGGGGGGAGATAGCACTGCCTGGCTGAAACCTAGCCATAGCACACTGCAACAGGATTTGCCCTTCCAGTGTCATTACTGGCACTGCTGATTTTCCTGGTTGCAGGTGCCCTGATGTGCTGGGTGTGTGTTATAGCAGGAAGATGAATTTCAGAATGTCTTAATTCACAATTAATTTAACTAACTTTCTAAAGTACAGGAGTGGGAAGAAAACCAAGCCAGTCTAAAGAATTAAAAGACAGTTGCTAAAAACAATAAGCTTGTAAAAACAGGAATTTTAACTCAGTTTACAATTTAAGGAGAAGGATTTTTAATACTTTTCTTTGACAAGATCAATAATTACAGAAGAGAACAAAATCTTAATAACTTTTTTTATTATCTAGGTCTATCTTTATAAGACAGACTAGGACAGGAAATCACAGATTTGGACAAAAAAATACAGGATATCACAATTTAACAGCAGTGGGAAATTCACAGGAACCCCGCCCTGGTGTGAAACTATCAGACAGATAGAAGTCTTCTAGGAAAACAAGACTAATAACCTAATTTTGAAAAAAATAAGTTTAATAACCCATATTCCCATGTTCTGAGGTCTGAAAGGGGAGACCCACCATGATAACACTGTGATATTTTGCCCCATAGTTGGTCATCATTTTAGCACCATTCCCAATCACATTTGATATGTCTCACTCTTTCCTGGTTTGGGCTTTTTGCTTTTGTTTTAAAAATGTTTGAAGAGATAAAGGATTAAGTATCCTTGAGCTCCCCTGCACACAGGAAATCCAGACAACTTGCTTTGAATTTTTCTATTTTCCTTGTATTATTCAGTCCATCATTTTTTCTTTACAATTAACATGGAAATATCAACTTTTGTCCCTGGTTTTTATTTTGATTTTTGGGGGGGGGCCTCATTGAAATTTTTATTTTGATTTTGGGTTGGATTTTTTTATTTTGGTTTGGTTTGGTTTTGTCGGTTTGTTGTTTTTTTTAATTAAGAGATAAAGTAAAGGAGATCCTCTGCTGCTGTAAATCAGGATAGTGTTAGGAACTTAAACAGAGTGTTTTGAGACTGAGTCAGGATCTAGTCTTTAGGGACTGTGGATATAGGGTAAATTAACACGAATAGGTTTCTGCACTTGTGAACCACACAGAAAGATAACAAAGTAGGCTGAGAAAGAATATATATATATCTAAGAAAGAATGCCTGAATGTATAAATATTATTTAAATGCATTTTTATGTAATAAATGTGTTTATTTAAAATAAATATAATAATATAAATGCTCTATTAATCCCTTTATATGTATGAATATGTGGATTTACTGATAATTACTGTTTAGATTTATTAATATTAATATTTAATGTATTTACAGCAAAAATGTTGCTTATTTGCTGATTTTTTAATGGAAAAAAAGGGTGTTAAGAATTGACTTTATAGCTGGGAGAAGGTAGGCAGAATAACACAGATGAAAATTTGGAAATCCACACATGCACATCAGGCTGATCATGAAAAACCTTGGACTGTCTTTTGTCAAATTTTCCTTGGGCATAATTTGTGATCAACGAATCAAGCTTAAAAATGCCTGTGCTGTCATTTAAGAGTCTTGGCTTGGAGAGAAAAAAGGCTTCCCTACAGGATAACTCAGTTTCTCCTTTTTCCTAAAGGAAAACACAGAACCACTGGATCACTGAGGCTGGAAAAGAATTCCAAGGTCATCCAGTCCAATTGCTGACCAATCCCAACAGTATCAACCAGACCACAGCACTGAGTGCCACCTCCAGGTGTTCCTTGGACACCTCCAGGGATGGGGACTCCACCACCTCCCTTCCAGTGTTTCTCAACCCTTTCCAGGAAGCAATTCCTCCTGGTGTCTAACCTGAACCTCCTCTAGAGCAGCTTGAGGCCATTTCCTCTTGTCCTGTCAAACAAGGCACAGTGTCAGGATTATGGCCACACACAGGAGTGGCTGGGACAGTCTTCATCTTTTTTTGGCAAGTGAAAGGACCAAGTTGCTTGGAGTTTCCACAGAGAACCCTCTGAACCCATTTCCCGCAGTTTGTTTGTTCCTACACTGTCTTTAACCTTAGGCAGTCACAGACATCTTGAAGTCTCTCCAAAGAGGGTTGAGGGCCCCGCCTTGCTATGCTGGAGAAAATCCAGAAACTCCTTTGGAAGCAACCCAGATTTTGATCTTTGATTGACTTTGGCTACCAAGGAAGCTGACCCTGCAGGATGCTGAGCCCTGGTGTTAAAACTGAAGGGTTTGGTTGTGATTTCACTGCTGTAACCCCCTGGTTTAATGGGGCGAGGCACCTTTCTGCAGCCAGAGCAGCAGCTGAGTGAAGTGACCCCCACAGAGGACTGAAGTGATCCCCATGGAGGACTGGAGTGACCCCCACAGAGGACCAGGCCTGTAGTTTGTGTATGGAAAAACTATCAGGGGCTGGAAAGCTGGAGTAGTAATTAAAGCACTCGCTGGCTCCCGCTCCGTCCCCATGCCAACAAAAACAGCACAGTCCTCTGAGTCAAACCTGCTCATGGAGCTGGGGCTCAACGGAGCAGCCGTCAATGGATAGGACTCCTGCCAGCTTCCAGCCAGCCAAGTGTGTTTTTTTCCCTTTTAATTCTCTTGGATCACGCTCGTCTCTGATGCTGGGTGCAGTTCAGAGGTGCGGACGAAACCGCCAGGAATGTTTTGATAGCTTTGGCACTGTCCCCAGCAGCAGCAGAGACCAACCACCCAATGTTATCTACTTCCTTTGCCCATCCCATGACTCTTCCTAGCTCCTCTCAGTTTCTGCTTTAGCCTTCCTATGGAATAATGTACTGCAAATTATGTAACTGTGTCTTCGCTTTTAAAATTGGAATGTTTGCGTTTCCTTACCCACATTGATCAGTGAACTTGAGACACAGGTAATGTGGAGGGAAGAGTCAAGAATACAAACATTACAGATAGAATAAATAGATTTACTCACAGCTACCTTTAATAATCCTGTATGTGTGTTATATACATGTATATATTTGCTTTAATATCAAGTGAGATGTATACATGTATAAGCTGCCTGTAAGTACTCTCTATAAAAATCAGCATTTTAAAAGACATAAATGCTTTTGTGGAGGGCTAAACACCTCCTAGTTCTTCATCACTGGAAGGTGTGATAGAAACAGAAATAAACCTTTGAAAGCCACCAGGTAATTTTTTAAGCTCTCCTGCTCAGCACTAAAAGACAAAAATCATGGGAGTAATGGGGAAAAGGAGTTCAGAGGCCAGCATGCTGGAAAAGCAAAGATCCTCACCTGCAGTAAATCAATACTCTTTTAATTGAATCCTCAGCTTCGTCAATTCCCATGAAGAAATAATTTCTTTGTAAAATTTCGCTGATGCATTTAGGGAGGGAAAATCTTAGCCAGTTGTTTATTCAGGGAACACAAGCAAAAAGGTGTAAATTTTAATGCTATAAATTCTTGTAGCTTCACCAAAGCAAAAGAAAAAGCTGCTTACACCTGCTGTTGATCTAACACAGCTAAGCACCTTTCTAAAACATATTCTAGTGTCTCCAAGCACTCTCTTGAGGTTTTCTCAATTTGTTTTAATTAGATGGGGGGGAAAAAAACCCTCTAGAAAGATAAAGGCAAAAGGTTAAAGGAATGGAATGCAGAGATCTGTGGGCTAAGGGAAAAGAAAAAAAATCAAATTTTAAACGAGGACAAAGAAAGACAAATACTAAGATTCAAATCATTAATGTAATAATGCTATTCAGAAATTGCAAAATGTTTTAAGTGTAAAACACCCTAAATTTTGGGACTGCTACCAAAATAGAATACAAATAAATTTACATGGAGAAATGCATCAGAAGTACTATTTGTAATATTTTAAGAGAGTATTTGGCTTTATGGAGTTGATATTAATAAGGTTTGCTTTGCATTTTTTCAAAGACACAAAACACTACTCAGCATTTCTCATTCACATAATCAGAGACTAGAGGCAGAAAATCAGCATTTATTATGCCTTTAAGACTGTTGAGAACTGAACTGAGGTAAACTTTACCCCTCTGAAGTCTGTGACCAACATTGCTGTTGATCTCGGGGTTAAATATGATCAATACAGTGAATTTGGCCTGCATAGGAAGCTTGTATTGTGAGATAAGCTGAACCACAGCTCCCAGGAATATTGTAGAGAAAACAGAGAAAGAGAGACCCTGATTAATGTGAAACCAACCCAGAAGAGACAGTTCTGCTTAAAATATATTTAATGTTTTAGCATAACTAATATATTGCTATTTATCTTGCTTTTAAAATATATATATTTTCTTTCTTTTTTCTTTTTTCCTCCTTCAGTGAACAACCAAAAAGCTTGGAGAAAACTCTCTTTTTCCTTCCTGAAAAGAAATGTAGTGGTTTTCATTGAAATTCAGACAAGTCGTGCCAGGCAAGAGTCCAATTTACTCTGCGGTCTCTTCTATATCACTCTGGTAATGAAGAGGAGATATGAGCAAGAAATTGCATTGAGTTCACCAGTTTTATTGATTTGGTTTTCAGCTGGGTGTAAAGTGATTTTATTCTCAGGGGATTTTAACTATGGAGCACTAAGAGAGTTTCAAGACTGCCTAAAATTTGATAAAGGGATCATGTTACCTCTCTGCTGCTCACGAAGCAGTGAAAGGACCAGTAAAACCTCCTCACAAAGCCAGATGACTTTCATAATAATATCTAGTGGAAGAAAAAGACCTTTTTCTTCATGTCTTTCCTTCACTAACCCAGAACAAAAGCAAGGCTACTTCCCAGCAGAATAGGCAGCTGCCAGCAAGGGAACCAAGTGTTTATCCACTTCCCTGGGAGCTGAAGTGTGCTTTTCCACTCTTGTTATGTTAACCTCTGATACCAAATGTTAATCTTGCCTGCCCTGTGTATGACTTTGGCAGGCACAGGGGAGTTACAAATAAATATATAAATAAATAAATAAATAAATAAATAAATAAATAAATAAGAAGATTATGGCTCTTCACAGTGAAACAGCAAAGAAGGACCATTTCTGCATCCCTTCAGTTGCTAAACTGTGATCTACCAGTGTTTTCTGTCTGTGTTGTCTCAGTCATATCCTTCCAGAATGCTGGAGCTCCAGAGCTGAACCCATGTTTGCAAAATTGCAATGTGCACTTATTGCTTCAATCTTAGCTATGGACTGCCCAGCTGTGTGAGTCTCCTTCAGGAGAAGTTATTACAAAATATTCAGGATCAGATTTCCTGCATCATTTCCACTTCACCAGCCCAGAACAGAGTCATGAAAGGGCACTAACATTTTCACACTGGGTGGAAACCTGTTAATCAAAATAAATCTTTGCAATAAATACATTAATATCAGGTAATTATTGCAGTAGCATGATATTCTCATTGAACTTTTCCAATCTTTTAGCTTAAAATACTGCCTGAACACTTTTTTTAGCATCTGATTCAGATTGATCTTATTGACAATTTTAAAGTTTTAAGTGGACTTTAAAAACTCAATCCTTTTGAATACAAAAGTTGCAAACCCAAAATAACCTTTTAAGTAGAAATTTCAGTAGTAAAAACTTTTCCCCATGTAAAATATTACTGAAATATTTTTGTTTCCTTCTTTGTTTCACAGAAACAAAACTTCTGTGGGTTTTGGGTTTCTTTGGTGTTTGTTTGTTTGTTTGTTTTGTTGTTTGTTGGGGGTTTTTTGTTGGGTTTGTGGTTTTTTGGTTTTTTTTTTTTTTTTGGTTGGTTGGTTGGGGTTTTTTTTGTTAAAATACAGTGGCAAAAGTGGCAAAGCAAACATCTTGCTTGAGATATTGAAAACGTTCAGTGCCAGCACCAAAGATTCATGACAGTCTGGGAGCACTGGTAAAAGACTGTTTTCATGTCAGAGCTGGACTCTGGGTGCATTTTTGAGTAGAGAGGATGACTGTTGACTGGTAGCTTTTAACCACTGGCCTGAGCAAGCAGCACTGTAAATAACTGCAAAAGTGATTGTGCCTCAGGCCACTGTAGAAGAGGTAAAGCCATGCCTTATCACCTTCCTCTGCATGCTGACATGATTTTATAGCCTCAGATTGCACCAAGTGTTATCTTTGTTTCTCTGAATTCCTCTGATTGCAGTTATTCTCCTTCTTTTCAGTCCTATTTACCTTTCCAACCAGCTGCTCCATCCCTTCATTGTCTTCTTATTGGCCTCCCACTTCCTACATGCTACTACTTCACTTTTCTCCCCCATAAACCCCAGACCTGATGTTATAAAAGTGTAGATGATGTGTTAAACCCTTGGTTGGGACCTCAGCCCTGGTGTTCCACACGCAAAGCCACGAGTGCAGAGCACAAGGAGGTGGAACTGGCTGTAAAGAGCCAGGACCTGCACAGCAGCTGAAATCAGAGATCAGGCCCTACAGAAGGAATCATAGAGTCACAGAAACAATCACAGAGTCACAGAATCATTGAGGCTTGGAAATACCCCCAAGATCATCCAGTTCAACCTGTGATCAGATACCACCACATCAACTAAACCAGAGCACTGAGTGCCATGTCCCGTTGTTCCTTTGACACCTCCAGGGATGGGGGCTCCACCAGCTCCCTGGGCAGCCCATTCCAGTGTTTAGGAACTGTTTCAGTGCATCCCACAAGACTGACCCAGCACTGATGGCTATCCAAGCTGCACAGCGGTGTCTGTGTATGGTGTTTTAACAGCACAAACCATTTCTGTGTGAGCAGGGACACAGCTCAAGGCTAATCACACAGAAATTTTGCATGTTCTTCATTTTATTGAGCTGATTCAGGATCCCATGCCTGGGAAAAACACGGTGAAGCATGGAAATTGCCTTAAAGAACTTGAGACTGCAGCAGAACTGACATGTGGCATTTCTGTCAGTGCAAAGTAAGGCATGCTGCATAGTCAGTTTTTCCCAAGTGAAACAATTCCCACTCACTATAGGTATCACATCACAGGACAAAAGACTCTGTGTGGGGGGAATACTTAAAATAGCATTGCATGCTAGGAGATTTGTAGGTTCTAGCTGGGCATTTTTAGGATTTTCTGATATTTGCTCACTTTCCTGGCTCATTAAGACCCTCTGATCTGTTACCTTGTTAGATACAGTGCAACATCCATTCTTTTCTTGAAGTATTTAAAAAAAATAGAAGTCATGCATAAAAGAAGGGAGAATTTTCAAAAATTAAGGGAAGATGCAGGGGAGGTATCAAGGTACAATAAAGAAAGTGAACTAATCCCTGAGGATGTGGAGTTTGGTATGGACAGATTTAAAAGAGTGATTATTTGTTTAACATTCTGGGCCTACCTCAGTATAGTCATGTTTCCATAAAGAAATCAGGGACTCCTGGGGTTTTGGTTTATTTAGGGTTGATGAGAGCCAAAATATCTGTCTCTATCAGCTGAGGTCTGACTGTGACACTGACTCTGCCTTGATGCAAGAATAATCTCTAATTTCAGAAGAAGTAGCCATACAAAATAGTTTTATTCACTCTCAGGATGAAAATGTCATCTTATTCACTTCATAATATTTACGCAGAGACCATGATAATCAAGGGAAAGCCAAGATGCATCTTTAGACTGTAAACAGTGCCCACAAACTATCCTTAATACCTTTAGATTCAACTCCTTATACACATTTCAAGCAATTCTAGAGGATAATGGTGGCTTGCTTTATATCAAAAACAAAGCTGGAGTGATAGAGTCTGTCTTTCACAAACACTGCTGGCTACTGAGACAAGCCATACTGGGGAATTGCCTCCAGCAGGAACTTCTCAGCAAGGGGAAAAAGCATTGAATTAACTGGTAAAGGAAAGATAAAACTCAAACCCAGCATGTGCACCGGGGAGAACATACATGCCATAACTTCACAGCAGCCCTAAAGCCCTATAAATTTTCCTATTGTGACTTGTGTGACCAAGCTTGTATGAGTCATGGATGAAGCTGTGCCAGTCAGGAATGATTGTGTGACCATCCCCATCTTCCTGCAATAAACACTCTCTGTGTCCTCTGCTCAATGCGTGATTTCTTCATTCTCCTCCCTTGCAGGGCAGAAACCTCAGTTGCTATTTTGGTCCTTGATAAAGGAATGGCTCAGCTGCAGAGCTGGAATGAGACATGGGACAGACAGCAAAACATGTGAGTTGGAACCTTTTACACAACTACAGGCGTGGGTTAAACATTGATGATATTTGGGAAGAGAGAGATTTGCCACGAGCATGTAGCAGAACAGAATTTGGCATGAGCTTTCTCAGACGGAAGAGTTCCTTATAAACTCAGAATTTAGCCTAAACTTAGCTCCGGGCATGGACTGTCTGAAGCACAATCAGCCTCAAGTGTCAGTAGTATGATTCCATCAAAATAACGTGCTGGATTTTTCCATCCAGCCTCTTTTTTTACCCACCATTCCCATGATGAGAGATGGGGTCAAAAGCCATAAAGTCTTCAGACTGAGAAGAAATTATAATTTTAAAACCCTCCATGTCTTTGCTTTTTTCTTTATTCCCCTTGATTCCTATCAAGCTCAATTTGCCCTTCCAAATAAAACTGGGAAAGAACGGAATGTAGGTGAAAAACATTTGTGTCTTGGCTTTAAAAAAGATATGCATGAGAATGAAAAGAAAAAAGTATTCTCTTTCTGTGAATGGAGGTTAAAAAAATGCTCTGAGCATGAAAAAGACTCCATTGCCTGTTCACACAGTTCCTAAGGAGTGGTTTCGAGTGTGCTGTGCATCCTTGATCCCTTGATGCATCTCTTGTGCTGGATGCAGAGCATCCGCACATCCCTCACCTACAGGAGGGAAGGGGCATCCTGCTGGGGATGGGTCTGGAATGGTCCAGCTGCCAGGCCTGCCTGGAAGCTGCTGGGGCTACCACCATCTGAAAGAGTCCCAATTCAATACAGGGACTTCCTAATTAGCTCACAGACAGCACCAGTGAGCTCAAATTTAATACTGTAGAAAGATGCATTGAATGTTTTACCTATAGACCCTCAAGGAGTACCTGTATGTAGTAGGCTTGGGAAGTATCTTATTTTAAAAAAAAATTAAAAAAAATAAAAATAGGATGGACAGAGAGTACACTTTGGCCCAGAGTTGTTTCAAACTCCCTGCCTGTACATCTGTATCGGCTCAAATGGGACTTTCAGTTTTCGGCTGCCTGAAAGTTGATCCACACCACGTTTGCTACCCTGCCCCTCCTCCAGCAGATGTGATTTCACACTAAGGTTTTAGGGAATTAAAATGTAGAGGCTCAGCCAAATGGGCATCAGCATCCATCAGAGGCTGAATAAAAATTGCTTTAAAAATTCAAATAAAATTGCCTTGTAAGGACACAACACACAAATATTAACTACAGGGGATACAAGCCAGCCCTGAGGAATGTCCCACTGACTTCAACAAGCTGCCTTTTGCTGTTAAATACACCTTGTCAGCTCCACTTTGAACCAAGATTTTCTATTCCAACGGACAAAAAGAAGAATCTTAATTAAATTAGTTTATGCAAAATATCGCTGCCCAGCTGCGTTTCCATCATTACACCAACTTTTGTTGCTGCTTGCAAGTGAGTGAGCTTCTCTTTTCACAGAGTGTCTTACCATTCAGCCTTTCTTTGCTTTGCTTTGCTTTGCCCTATTTTCTATCTCTTCTGATACTGACCACAGAGAAGAGCACCTGCATTTGACACTAGGAGTAGGAATTTAAGCACAGAGGTCAGGACACATTTCCACATGGCTGGAGTATGACTGGGTGTGTGGTGTGGAACTGAGCCTTTCATTTCAGTGATGGGCAACCAGCTTGGATCTAACAGGTGTCAAACCAGCAATGCTCTGAGCCCCTTCAGTCTCGAACTGCTTGGCTTAGTGATAGTTATTTTTATCTTTATTTTGAAAAGTATTAATTTGTTGTCCTCTCTTTCATCCTCTTTCATCTTGGTCCAGCTATTACAGTTCCACTGCACCTGAAAGATGCAGAAGCACCAGTCCAGGAGAGAAAACCAGTACTGTGTTTTACCTCCATCTGAGAAAATTTCCCCATGATAAAGACATTTAGTGTCCCAAACCAAGTAATATGAATTTATGGAAACTTCCTAAAGGATTTCACTGGGAAGTTTTCTTCAAAAGCTGTGCCAGAGTCCTGAGTACAAGATGTTCTTGAAAATATTGGCTTTCTGTGATGGTGTCACTCATGTAGTCATGGGGGAGATGGGGGGAGAGAGACCACCTAGACCTTCCCTTACCCTGGGCAAGGTGCATTACAGACTTCTGAGTCCTGACTGATTGTTTTACTCTGTTGGCGTTTTTCATCATGTTTTAAACTGCATGACACTTTTAATGATTGTTTCTGTCATTTCCCAGGTCTTCTCTGACTTGACCATGCTCAGGTCTGGGTCCCAGCATCCCAGCTGACATCTTACCAAGCACTTTATGTACCTCTTTATATGTCCAGTGTAGAATTTACCTTCCTCACAAAAGAATGGTGCTGTGACTCCAAATCTCCTCTTCTTCCATCACTAAAAACTGAAGGCACCTTTTCCCAGTTCTAGCATGAGCCATGGAACCAAGCTTCTTCATATGGTTTTAATTTGACTTTTTTTTCCTTAGCATTTTTTTTTACTGATAGTCAGGCGAGTTCTTGTCAACTAATTTGGAATCATAACAAATGAGTAGGGGTTCAAAGTATGCCTATAATTACAAGGAATATATTTTCTTTCTCAAAATGTTGCCTATCATCAACTAAACTTGTTTCTGAATTATTCCTGCAACAAAGACCATCTCTGACAAAAAAATGGATGCCATCAGAAAAAGGCAAGTATTACATAAATCCAAAACGCAACTAGGCTGATAAGTGATGTAACACATTAGTCCAACAAAGAGATTTGTAATCATCCATAACTCTGTTGCCAAAACACAGCTGTATATTGGCAAGTGTAAATCCCCTCTTGCGCATCACTTAATATATAGCTTTGTTTTGATATAGGAGTACAGGTCCCTACATTTCCTCTCAAATGAAAAATATTTGTAAAACAATTAAAATTTTGGCCTGAATACTATGCTCTGTGTGTGTAACATATATCACATAAGAAAGTGATTGTAGCTGTATTTACTAGGCACATTTTAATGCATCTGGATGCTATTTTAATTAATACTTTATTATATTCCCATTCCATCTCACTTTGCTAATCCTCTGCCAAGGAAATTGTTTTGAAGGTGAACCGACTCTATGAAACACCTTCCTTTTAGGAAAAGTTCTGGAGAATAATGCCTTTCAGGGTGTGACCAGAATTCCTGCTTATTTACGTGCATTATTCCCATCCTCCTTGCTGGCATGCCTGCATCTCTGGGTACACAATTTAGACCGTGTCATCTTTGACCTACCATGTTAATTGTTATAAGCTGTCCTAATTATTCTTAAAAAAGAGGAAAAGCTGCAGAAGACAGCTTTCCAAGAAATGTGTAAAAGAACCAAGTTTGAAGTTCTTGGTGAATGTTGCTTGGAATTTCTTTCTGATACTTCTCATTTGTCTAGGCTGGCTGCAAGACAGTTGGGAAAACTCAGCTGTGAGCATAAATGAGGGCTCAAGAAAAGAGATGGCTGTGAGGGGCCCTCAGCCCTGGGTGTCCCTGTCTGCAGGGAGGGCTCCGAGCAGGGCCCAGGCTCTGCTCCGGGGGCTCAGCAATGGCACCAGAGGAACGGGCAGGAACTGATCCCAGGAAGTTGCCCCTGGAGATGAGGCAGAACTTCTTCCCTGGGCAGTGCCCGAGCAGATGACCCACTGTGGTCCCTTGCAGTCTGACCCATCCTGGGATTCTGGGATTTTGTACAGAAGAACAATGCAAAAGAGCAAAGAGCTTTCAGAAATTCCTTCACCTCTGAAATGGTACCAACGGTACTCTTAAAACAATATTTAAATAATGTTTAAATAAATAATTTCTATTCTTCCCCTTCACCAAATAAAAACATAGTTAGACTCTTTTTTACTTCCAACAAAATATTTGAAGCACATTTCAAGTAAAAAGATCTTTTCTGGAGATGCTGTCAGACCCTTTATTAAATTCTGGAAACTCAAACAAACATGATTTGACGTTTGAAAGATGAACAGCCTCCTATACTGAAGATATCAGCTAGTCAAAATGCTCAGAGGAAATCTTCTTCTTCCTTGCCTCGACTTCAAAACTGCCATCTTCAGAAGGGAGGACCATATGGCTGGAACATATTTCCATCCCAGTTAAGTGCATTTGTCAATGGGTATTAGAACCAACCACCATGGGAACTGCTCAGACTTGCTGAGGCACATGTGGTGTTCCTACAGTCCCTTTTTGGGATCTGTTTGGGATTTCAACCACAAAGTGGTGCTGTTGCAAAAGCTAACCATTATAAAATAGGCTCCCTGCTTTTAGAATGACCCAAGGCATGCATTAAACCCAATAAAATTTTCATGCATTTGCAAACTCACATGCATATCTTCCCTATAAATATTCAATTTTTTATCATCAAACGAAATCACAGCAGTATCTGTTAATATGTAGAGAAAAATACATGTCTTCAAAGTATATAAAATATCACATGTTTTGAAGTTTGGTCAAGTGCCTAATTAATCAGATCAATGTCTTGTAATTATTTCAATTAAAATCCCAAGAATTCAAAGGATGACTTTCTCCAGCATGCTTTGAGCAATGTTTCAGATTCTTCAAGACAGAACAGGGACTTGTTTGAAGTAATTTTTTTTTTGCCGTGTCAGAACCTCAGATCCAAGGGTGACAGATAAAATCAGGTGACCATTTGGGAGCTGTATTGCTTCTCATTAAAAATTCAGAAACCTGTTCAAAGTGTGCAAGAAATCCACCTATGCTAAGGGTTAGAGTGAGGAAGAAACCACCCCACCCCCAGAATAACAGCTGAAGATGTAAAAATACCTAGAAAGAAGCAGCTTCAGAACAACAGAAACATCTGTAGGGGAAAGGTTGGAAGGCTGCATGGACCAAACACGTCTTCATTTTCCCTGGCTGTGAAAACAGGCTGTCTACAATGCTTTTTGCAGTGCACACATACTTGGCGAGATTAAGGTGTCACATCTCAAATTACAGGGCGTCTGATTGCCCACAGACCCAGACACAGGGCAAAACCCCTCCACTCATGCAAGCTCTGGGAGATTTGCCTCCCATCAGAGGTAGGCAGCCCCTCTGCCCAGGACTTTTGCTTCTAGACTTCTTCTTTTGCTGCTTTTTTTTCCCCCTTTTTTTTTTTTTTTTTTTCTTTTTTTTCCCCTGCTGCAAATGCGAAGTTCCCGGGCTAGGGCTGCGTTCCCAGGCTTAACCCTTTGCCTACCTCCAGAGGAACGTTTGCAGTCACAGGAAAGTTTTCTATTCCTAGCACTGTTTGTCTACTTCAGGAGATTAAAAGCTGAGTCACATTTTAGGCATTTCTCAGATCTGACTACAGTGCCTGGGCTGGGTGGGGGACACAGAGGATTTAATTTGAGTTCCCTTCTCTTAGCTGAAAAAGCTCTAAATCAGATGGAAACAGCATTCAGGAACAGGGTGAGACAAAAACCATTGGAACTAGAGTTACTCCAGTTTGAGACGGTTTTGGTTTGTTGGTTTTTGGTTTTTTTTGATTGGCAGAGCAGCAAGTTTTAATAGAGAATTCATGTGAGGCAGTGCTGGAAGATGACTTTTGTTCTCCATCTGAGCAACAAGCAACTTAGGCAGAACTTATGAGACAGATACAAATTGTGGAATCCCCTAAATAGGACCATTTAAATTGCAGAATCCCTTAAATGGGACCATTTTATGCTTGAAAAAATTCAGATAAAAGGCAACTGCAACTAATGACACTGTCTTTTTTTCAATCTATGTTGGCAAATATTTCAATAAAACTGTGACAGGTAAAACTCTTCAGGTAGGTTAAAATGTCTTAAAGGAGAAGGTACAAAGTTGACAGCAGGAGAGGGCTAATTATCTTTATATGGGGAGGGGAAAGAGAAAAAATTCCCTGGTTAAATAGCAAAAGAAAAAACTTCATAAGCAAGTAAAAGAAGTATTCTTTAAGGAAACAGTCTGGTGATCCTTACGATTTAAAATGTCACCTCGTATCTTACATAACTAAGGTCTTATGGTTGTGACTTATGGTTGTGGCTCAATTATGCTCGAATCAAACAGAAAAGAAAGATGACTTAAGCATGTAAATTTAGAGGGAGACTTAGAGGCATGCAGCTAAATTTATCAGCCATCTCTGTGAGCGATCTCTAAATAAAAAGTTTGGGAACCAGTCGCTGCTGGTTGCTGATGAACTTTCCATGTTTTTGGCACTTGCCATCCTTAATGGACAAATCTGCGAGTCAAAACAGGAGGAACTGTACACAAACCCATCCTAAGGTCTGTTCTTAACAGTGGATGTTTCTCCCAGCACTTATTTTTGTGTCATGGCGGGTGACTTCCTTGACAGAAATGCCGACTGAAGAAATAAATTTGTCAAAGATTTGCAAATAATAGGAAAAAAATAAATTAAAAGAGAAGTCAGAGAGAGAGAGCAGGGGCTTATGGCACTGTAGTTCTGTGTCTCTGTTTCACCTGTTTGATATGTCCTATAATGACTTGTGAACAGGGGTAGGAATAGCCGCGCATGCTGGCAGCGTGAGCAAAGTGTGTGCATGTGCGTGCATGTGGGAGACAGAGGGAGCGTGGGGGACAGAGGGGCGGGAATGGGGGAGTGGATGCACCATCAGAATGCAAACACAGAGACATTCCTGCAATAAAATACTTGTCTGCTGAGAATCACAGTCTGGAAGGGATGGTGGTGATTTAACAAAAGAATTCTCTAAAATGTTCCCTGGTGCTAATACTGTTCTTAATAATGCTAAGAGATTTTGCCAGTAAAAGGAATAAAATCATCAATTGGATTTAAAAAAAAAAAAAACAAAAAACAAAAAAGAAAATAGGCACAAGATATTTTTTAGAGCACACAGGGGGAAAAATGACCTTTATGACTGTTTTGTCATTTTCAAAAAAATACCTCATTCTCTGAATTTCCCCAGCCAGGCAAGGTTGTTATAAATGGTAGGTAGCGAAAGCAGAGTGTGGCAATAAAAGGGTTAATCCACGGAGCACAGAGCCATCTGGCTGAGCTGGTTTGTTATAATCGAGCAGATTATGTTCACGGGACTCAGAGTTTAAGGCTCCTCTCCCATAGAGCAACTCTGCACAGCCCAAGCAGACCAACTTTGGGACTTTGAATGAACATATTTACATCCACCTTTCTCTTCATGTCGACTTTTCTGGAAACATTCACACGGATGCCATGGTTACTTCTACCACGGTAAGGGAAATTTGACGTTTTCTAATAGGGTCCTAAGAGGGCGGGGAGGGGAGGGGGGGAGAGGGGTCCTTTAAAGAAGTATAATGGGGAGGAAGTGGGGGTCTTGTAAGCAGTGGATGTGTCCCAAATGTTGCCTTTTCCATTGTGCCTGCTCCTTCCCTCCTTGCCCTATAGTTCGCTTCAGTCGTGAGGTTCCCCTCTCCTCCTGCTCCTCATGCTGTTGTGCAGGTCCCTGGAAAGAAAGCAGTGGAGGAGAAGTACGAGGTGCTACAGGAATCTGATTTAAGAGGCAAAAGCAAAGGAGACATTTCGTTTTGTTTTAAGAGGGAAACCAGCAAGTTCAGATATAACAAAAGGGGTTGAAAGTCTTGACCGTGGGTTGCAAGAACCAGCCTCAGAGCATGTAGCGTGCTCGCCCTCCAGCAAAGTTAGAGCCCATGACAAGCAAAGCCAAAATTCCCAATTTCTAGACCTCCCCTGCCTCAGGTAACCAGCTTCACTGGAGCTTTCTTATTTTGTGTGTGCACCAGACACTGGAAACCCTGTTCGTGACCTTCGAATCCTCATTCTCCTCAAACCCAAACACTAAATTCTCTGGGAAGAGCTGGAGATCAAAAGATTCCCTGCACATCTGTGTCTAGGTGAAAAAGACACACACGCTCTGTGCTGGAATGGCAGGGAAACTATTCTTACATTGCAGCTCCCAGTGTTTGGTGAGTGCCTTCTAGGAATGCAGCACACAACTAATCAACAGAGATGCACATCTAGAGAGCAAAATAGAAAGCTGTTTCTCATCTAAACAGCTGAAATGCAGCTTAAAGCATCAGTTACTGGCAAGTCCTTATGGAGACACCAAACTGCTCCTAGCCAAGAGGGGAGAAAGTCCTTGAATGGTTTAGATAGTTTTCTGATCAGTTCTTAATCCTTCATTAAAATAAACGGGAAAGCTCTGTGCTGGTCCTATCTCTCGAACTATAAATATGCAGTATCTGGAGAGATGGGTATTTTGGATTGAATAGGGCTGCTATGCACACATTCTCTGGTTCCTATATTGCAAAACCAGTTATTTAGAGATGACTCTGCGTGTGTGTGTGTGTGCGTGTGTATGAGGGGGGTTGCTTCTCCCCCCTCCTCCCTTTTTAAATAGACAGGGATGTGTGTTATATGGTCCAGACTATTGTTATGAGCTACAATCTTCCAGAAAACGCTCTTTGCTCTCAGGGTTGTGTGATTTGTTGCATAGGGAGTGCAAATGGTATGTAAAGTTTTGCCTTTGCATTGTGCCTTCAGGAAAATATCCAGACAAGTAGGAGAGGCATTCTCAGGCACAGAAATACCTGATACATGCAAGCCTATGAGTGAAGAAGTGATGCAAGAAGAACCTATAAATGGGATGCAAGGAAAAGGGAAATATAATAGTAATATATATTAAAAAAAAAAAAAAGAAAGAAAGAAAAGAGCCTTGCAGGAGAGAATGGAAGAGTTCAGCATGGTTCCAGCTGCTGGTAGTAAAAAGACTGGTCTGAGATACACGTGTCAGTACCAGGGGCTCTGTGTGTGAGCACAGTGGGGGGACAAAAACCAGGCATGATTGCAGATAGTGGACCCAAAGCATGGGGAGAAGAGGAGGTACCAGCAGAGCCAGGAGAGGAGTGCTTTGTGTGGTAGGGTGCTATAGGTTGAGGTATGCAAAACATGTAGGTTTAAGACATTTTGTTTGTATTGTTCTGCTGTGGGTTGGGGTGATTGGTCTTTTCAGGGAACGAGAAATGAAGTGGTGCATATAAAGGTGGATAAAAGCTGGAGGGAAGGTGTTATACAGCAGAAATAAAGTGCTACGTGTTCATTGTTACTTGGGTAACAAGTGCAGGTGAGACATGCAAAGGTGGTTAGCTTGAAAAGGAAACTGCTGCGCATCAACTGGAAAAAGATGATCCTTGTGGGTGGCAGAAAGTTTAGGAGCTCACAAGAGGAAGTAACACTCGAGAGAGATGGGAAAAGGTACAGGCTGGAGGCTGGGTGAGGATATGAAAGGGACATACAAGGATGGTAGGGCCTGCAAGGGGGAGGTTGGGTATGGAGTGGGAGTGGAGGGAGAAAGGTGAAAGCACAAAGGATGTTTGGAGGAGGAGTTAAAATGTGGACTGTTGGCTATTTGGAGAAAGGTATGGAAAATAACCAGCTTCATGATGCTTGTGGGGGGTGTCAAAAGAAGGCACCTTTGATTCTGTCAAAAAATAGATACAGGGATGTATTTACAAGGAAGGTATCAGAGTATGAAAGGCAAGGCTTGCATGGTGATGGAAACATGTGCCGAGAACAGGAATGCAGAGGGAAAAACGAGCTGGATGGAGTTAGGGTGGGGTGAGGGGGAAAAGGTCCTGTGAGTGTGCGAAGGGGTAACAGATTAGAGAGGTTTCAGAGGAGGCTGGAAGCCTGCTGGAGTGAGCTTCCTGCCTGCAAGGGAGAGACAGACCTAGGGAAAAAGCCCTGGGAAAGTGGTGTGAGGAAATTCAAGACAGTGGAAATCATGGGGACAGGACGAACTGCAACAAGGATATAAAGCCATAGCAGGTGTTGAGAAGCATGAGAATAGGGAAAAATTAAGGAATGTAGGAGCCATGAATGAGGGTGAAATGAAGAGCTATGTTTTCTGTAAAGATGCCTGGGGAAGAGGTGGTTTAGAGGAAATACAGGGCGAGAGAGCAGAGAATGAGGGGAAATTTGGGGGGGCGTTTCTTGGTAGGCAAAGGGAGGAAGTGGTGCAAAGGTGCAGTGGTTTTCTCAGCAGAACAGGGGATACCTCTTTACTGGGCAGATGGAGCAACACAGGGGAAGAACAGGCAATATGTTACAGGAGAAGCAGCTGGGGCAAGGAACGCAAGTAAGGAATAATGGGAAGACTGTGGGAGGAGGAGAACATACACAAACAAAAAGGAGCAATTTGCTGTTGCAACAGACGTAACAAATGTGTTTATATCTCTGTGGTAGGTACTGGCTGAGTGGAACAGCAAGAGGGAATGGAACCAATGTGTTCGTGGAGAAATTACTAAAGATATAAAGGGGTGGGAGGAAAAGGAATGGGAGGGAAAACTACCTGAAGGGCTGTATAAGCCACATGGCTGTGCTAAGGTCAAAAGTAAAGTGTGAAGTGTGTGGGGAGGCGAGTGGAGTTGGGAGCTGTAGGGCATGAGATGGAAGTGGATGGGAATGATGGTTCCTGTTACAAAGGGTGAGGAGCTCAGCATGGGTTGCCACGCAGCAGTGTGGGAGCAAGGAAAGGACCTACCAGGCTATGCCTGCTTGCAAGGACTGTGCAAGGGAAGGTGAAAGGAGGAAAAATTTGTGTCTGATAAAGAGAGATTCGTGCACACAGCATGCTCAAAGGAAATGAGAGAAATGCAGGTGAGGATTGCAGACCTGGGTGTGGGGCCTGGGAGACAGAAAACTGCTTACGGGGGAAGGAAGAGTGATGAGGAGTGAGAAAAAGTTTACAACGGCTTAAGCCACCTGCCATTATCTGTCTTTTAGTGTGAGGGAGTCCATCTAAGCGTGCAAGGGGCCCCACACTGCACCTGCAGGGCCTGTGGTGTACCTGCAGGAGAGCAGATTGGGTGTTCAGTGCAAGGGCAGAGCAGGTAGGGGGCACAGGTAAATCCATACAGCTGTTGGTGATGGGTGCATGGATACACAGGATGCTGCTTCCATGTGAGAGCCTGGAGTGAGCACATACAGTGAGTGCTGTGCTTATGGGACTGGCAGAGTTGCAGGTGATGAGGACGATCCATGAAGAAGCTGAAATCTCTGAGGGGCGTGTAAGAGCTCTGAGTTGCTGTAAGGGACGAATGCCTGTTTGGAAGTCCCAAGAGGTACCCAGGAGGCCGTGCTGACGTGTAGGGTGGCTACCAGGGGCTGAGTGGAGCGCCATGTGTCCACTAGGTGCGTGGCACAGCTCTACATGTCGAAATCACTTACGTAAGGCCGGCACCAGGGGTGAGTTTCGTGAATGCTAGGAGAGCAATGTTTGCATTGAGAAGGAGGGTAGGAAAGGATGACTAACTGGGAAAATGATTTGGTGCGTGGGTAGCAATAGGACCCAACGTGCTCTAGATGTACCTGTCTTCCGCATGACTTGCACAGCAGGCAGGCTCTCCTCTTGAGATTTCTTGCAGGCTTTTTAGGAAGAACTGCTGAATAATCCTGAGAAAATTCTACACTATTTAAACAGCTTCATTCAGAAGTGTACCAATGAACCTTATTTTCACACATTAAAACCTCTGAATACTGCTGCAGGCACAAAAGGGCAGAGAGGTTTCTCTGGGACAAGTTAATAGGGCTCTTGGATGAACAACCATTGGGCTGAAGTACACAGAAGGACTACAGATGTCAGTCAGAGGAAAGAGGAAAGCACTGGCTTTCTCCATGGCTTGAAGCAGTGCTGGAGTAATGTGCAGTTGGTTGAAGGCTGGGTGTCAGAGAGAAGCACTAAAAACTTATTTCCTTTCAAAACAATTGCATTTATTGACAACAGCTGTTCTTCAAATTTGGTGTAAAAACATCTTCAAATTGTGTGGCTTGCCCAGGACTTTGGGGTCTTCTACACTGAGTAGGAAGGTGCTTGTTTCCATCCATAGCTGGAGAGAAGATGGTGAGTGATCCTGTGGGACTTGCACAGGAAGAAGTCAGTCTGGTCACACAGAACCTCTAAGCTTAAAGGCTGAAGCCTCGGAGTCCAGACCTTACATAACATCAGTCCCATGGATCATGGTTCATAGATCTCTTTTCTCTTCATTGCCAGGACCAATTCCTGCTAAAATAAAAGCCAGCAGCCTGCAAAAGAATAGGCAATTAGTGTTCATGTAGCCATTGGTTGAGTTGGGAACCTATTGTCCTGTTTTTCACACTGGTTTCCCACCATGGAGTCCAGTTCAAGGTCTCCAGCTGGATGATTTTTCCTGGCAGTGCTCATAGTTGGTTGCAGTCTGCAGGAAGCACCTTTCTCCTCTGGTGGGAGTGAACTTTCAACCATGGCAGGCTGCAGGTGGAGGGGATGGTGAAGCAGTTGTCCATGAGGGGGAGATGCAGTCCCAGATATTGGGATTCAGCTGGGCTGAAACCACACACCACAGCCTGCTCAGCCCACTGCCACCAGTGCTTGCCTGGTCTCTAACCACTCTGCTCCCTCCACTAGGAAAATAAAAATCAAACAAGGGCATCAACCTGTCTGCTGGCTGAGAAAAGAGAGAGGGATTGATGGGTTGTTGCAGGAAGGGGATCAAAGCAAGAGTCAAGGAGCTCTGCTCGGTGTGCAGAACGTGGGGCATTTGTGCCTGCCAGAGAAATCTGCTTGCAAGGGGCTGGAACACCTGGGTGTCCATGCAGACGTTTGCCTGGCCATGTGTATGTGCCTCTTGGTGGTGCCTTGGAGCGGCTGGCAGGAAGAGGAGTCGCGTGGGTAGAGATGACGGAGGGGGATGACAGCTGTTTCTGTGTGGGAGACTCTTTGTGCATCTGTCAGCGGGGGATGCAGGATCAGTCGCTTTCTGAGGGGACAGATGGGATGTGCGTGTGAAGAGAGAAGTGCTAAGGGTGGATGGGGAGTAGTTTCAAGGTTGTGCAATGAGTGCTAGAGGGAGCATACACAGCTCTACTCCTGATTGTATCATGAGCCTTGGGTCCATAGGGGAAGGGGACTCCTCTGCAGGAAGCCTCCAGGGAGAATATATTTCCCAAGGAATTAAAAGAAAAACCTCACTCAAGCATCCAGTTCAGTTCAGGGTCTCCTTCCCTCCTTCAGATGGTGCAAGCAAGCCAGGAAAGGTGGCCCTTTCCTTCAGAGCAACAAACACTTGAAAGATTGCAGCAGGACCTTATATTCCTCCCTCTCTGATGTTTTCCTGCCTCTGTCTCCTCCACACCTCTTCACACACATGAGGAAGGGTCTTTCCCAGTGCGGCCTCTTGCTCTGTGTTTGGAATTTCCACCTGAGGGGATGCATGACGAAGCTGCATGTGAACAGGGACGCTGCTGCGACAGAGAAGGCTGTGTGTCTGTGTATGTCCAAACAGCATGTGCTGGTTGTCATCTTGGGCCCAGAGCAGGAGCCTGGTGGTTGCATTTGGATGCACATGGTATTCCACATGACGGGGTATCTCACATTTCCATTGGACATCATTTTCCACTGCCACTCTGCCTGAGACTTCAGAGGGAGTCACTGCTCGCGTAGCCGAGAAAACTCACAGATCCTGTGGAGCAAAGTCACTAGTGTTATCTGTTACAAACCTGAACCAGAGGGGATGAAAACACTCTGACAGGGTTGCAACCCACAGGGTAAGATTTGCAGAGCTCCTCCAACATTTCCTGTGCTTCCACTGTGCAAGTTTCCTGTAATGGAACCACGGCTATAAATGTGCTTCTTCTCTGTTGCTTTTTCACACCTTCCAGCAATAAACTCCTGTATTTTGAGCCTGACCCTGCTATAGATTTCATGTTTTATCTTACATTAGCTGAGCTAGCATGTGAGAATCTAGTTAATTCAAAAATATATATTTCTAGGCAATGCCCTCCAAAAAATTCACCCACATTTGCCAAAAGTCTAAATCAATACAGTCAGAGGTAACTATCAGGGAATTGCAGAGTTGCAGAAGGATGAAGTACTTTCTACTCTATGTGAATTCAGGCTGGGAGTGTGAAATTTAAGCCCAGCCTCTTCTTTTGAAAAGCTCAGTGGTTAGACAAGTTCAAAGACAGCATCCTCTCCTGTGACTTCTGCCTCACCCAGGAGATGGACACACTTGCAAGAACAAAATCAGCTTCTGTCCCCTCAAGAGATGGGATTTGGCTAGTATTTGGTTTCTGCTCCAAACCAAGATCAGATATTATGGCTTTTAGCTATCAAATATGGACCTCATAAATCTGATGGAGACAAAACCAGAGTTGTTAAGAGGGACACGCCATTTCATGTGCTGAGGGATCTTTCCTGGATTTGTACAATCAAAAACTAGAAAATATTTACCCTCTTCAATATTGTCAGCTCCTGTAAGAGGTAAAACTATTTCCTCCACTCATTTCTCAAGCAATTTGCACAGTCAGATTTTACATGACTGACTTTCCAAATGGATGATGCAGATAACTCCATAACATTAAAAAAATCTTCCTGAGAGGATGCTTTTTCTTTGCTGCTTATCCATATCTGCCTGTTATTCCACTTAGATCCCCTAACATCTCAAGCAGCTTTCCTTCTTTTTTACCCTTTACTAAATATATCCCTCATATACTTGACTCAAGCTGTCCTTTGTTTAAGCCCACTCTTTTCTTACAGAGTTAATATGATTTTTTTTTCCTCTAAGCATTTTCTTTAATTTCTTAATTATGTTTTTTCAGTTTTCTGACTTCCCTCAATTTCATCCAAAACTTTGTGGCACTAGAGCATTCAGGAATAAAAGTGATGTTCCAAAACTGGGAGACCTCTTTCCTCTATTTGTATGCCTTCTGTAATTACATGGACTTTTTGCACTCTCTATTTTCCTCTTTTGTGTCTCCCTTCTACTGCAAAAGAACTTATATTTAATAAATCCAGCACTAATTCCTTGTTTAAGTCATTGCTAGCTAATTTTCAATATTATACCTTTCCAACTTCCTCCCTAACATTTAATAGTTAGTCTGAATTGATTTTTCCTAGGCATATTATCTTAGGCTTTTCTCCTCTGAATCTCTTATTTTCTGCCCATTTTTCTAACAAATCTCTGTCCTTCTCTACAGCATTTTTTCTATCCTTTCCATTTTTTCTATCCATCTACAGCCTATTCCTTCTCCCATTTCATTTTTCTTCAGCTTTACTCTTTAAAGCTTTCAGACTGAAATGATTTTTGAGGTTCCTTCCAACCCAAACCATTCCTTGTTTCTATGATTTTTTACAGAATAAAACTCTTTCTGAGAGGGATGGCAACCATCTCATCATATAGGGACACTTTTAGGAAATATTGCCTCAATATGTCTTTCTTCCTAGATGGCCTCTTGATGTACTTAGAACAAAGTGTTAATTTATTAATACAAAAGGTATTCATGAATTAATCTGGGCAGAGACTTTTTTCCTGCTCAGAGAAAATGTCTGTATTCAAACTGCCTTTCTGTGCTCCCTTGCTGTGTTCAAACTGCCTTTTTTAACTTTGAAACACCCAGGAAATATATTTAATTTTTCTGTTGAAAGACAAACTATCACAAGCTCTGAGAAAAGAAAAACAATCTCAATACTACTGCAAGATGAGTTTCGGGAGGAGTTTTCATTGTTGTTGTTGTTCTACCAAAAAAACCCAAAAAATAAACAAAAGCTTCATGGAGTTAAATCTTGCCCTGGGAAGCTGAAGCTGCTTTTCATATCTGCTAGGATAGGGAGTGGTCTCCCTTGGAAAAGTTTGCATTTTGGGGAAACAGAAATGTTTTTAAAGTCCAGTGATGTTTTTTTTCCCCCATCTTTCCTCTACTAGAAAATCTTCCTGTTAATTTTTTTTTTTTTTTTGGTCATAGGTTGTTCTCATTTGCCTCATTCCTCTGAAATAAAAGCTGATGAATTTTCAGCATTATCTGTTTTTTGAACCACCGTTAAGCAAATCTTATTTGTTTTGTTGTTCTTTGTTGAGTTCATTTGTTTACTTCAATCTTTTCTTGCACCTCTGCTTCAGACTGTGCCTTTCCTGACTCTGGTTTGACACCAGCACTTCCACTGAACCCAGTGCATTCTTGATTTACACAGGATCAGGGCAAACACGGAAACCCACCTAACTGCAGGTCAAATTCTGCCCTCAATTGCACCCAGGCAATCCTACTAAAATTTTTGAGACTGCTACTTTGAATTTGCCTCTTGGGGTTAGTTTTTGAGGATTTTTTTAAACCACAAATGCACATTCAAAGTGTTTTACTAGGTTGAGCCATAGAAATCAGAGCAGGGAATAGAATACTCCTATTTTAGATAAGTGGTATTTTAATTGGAAAAATTGCAAGAAATCACTTTTTTTTTTGGTTGGAATTTGTCAATTCCTCAGAAACCAAGCTTTCCCTTGCTTGTTCTAATAAATCTCAACTAAGTCTTTGTGGACATCAAAGTTTAAAAACCTTTCTGGCTTCTCCCTTGCTCAAAACCCTGAGTCCTTGTTGTCCCATCTACCAGTCATCCACAGAGTAGGGAACTTGTGCCTGGAACTACAGGGACAAAGCCAGTGAAGCCCATTAACCTGGAGAAACCAAGGGCATGATGCTTTTGCCTCACAGGGTACTCTTGGGCTTGGGAGGCAAAGTGAAATTCCTCAGGATTGGAGAATTAAACCCAACAGAATCCTTCTCTAGTACAGTCCAATATCTCCTAATATGGTCTGTGTGTTTAAGATCCCAGCCAGCCAGATAGAATATTCTTCAAAGCTCTGTCATGTCTAAGTTTAAATTAATCAAGTGACTGGGCTTCTACCACTTCACTTAAAATTTTCATACCATCCCCCATCCAACTTGAGTGCCATTCATTACTACAGGATTGAGTGCTTTCCCACAGGCAAGTTGTTAGCAACAATACAGTCCTAGGTGGCAGTAGGACAGCTGGCAAGAGACCATTTTAGACGAGTGGTTTGGATTCAATTTTATTTTTTCTTTAGTTAAATTCTAGTGGTTACCTTTTTGTGATGGTATTCTTTGAGGAGGAAGTAAAAATAAAAGGTATCATTGTGGAAGGCAACAGAAATATTTTACTAAATAACCTGTTCTTGGGGAACAGCTCTTTTTCAAAAGAAAGGTTGCACTGGTTGCACTGGTGAGGCCACACCTTGAGTCCTGGGTGCAGTTTTGGGCCTATCACTGCAAGATGGACATTGAGGGGCTGGAGCGCGTCCAGAGAAGGGAACAGAGCTGCAGAANAGGAAGAATTTCTTCACTGACAGGGTGATCAAGCATTGGAAGGTGCTGCTCAAGGGGGTGGTAAATCCCCATCCCTGAAGGTCTCCAAGGGACTACTGCACCTAGCACTCAGTTCTCTGGGCTGGGTGACAAGGGGGAATCAGTCACAGGTTGGACCTGATGATCTTGGAGGCTTTTTCCAACCTTAAGCATTCTGTGATTCTGTGAAAAGCTCAGCACCATCTCCCAAAGATAATTGGGGTGTCTGTAGCCTGACAAGAACCTGGACAGAGTTCCAGGAGGTAACTCCATACAAATTACCATGCCTGCACCTTCCCTCATGGAGAGTCTCCAGATCCTCCAACCTATTAGCAAAACCGCACCAGGATAACCAACCTTATTTCTGCTTAGAGGACAGTGTGAAGCTCTCCAGGGACAAATCCCCAGAGATACCCTGTAGATTGGTGTTAAGATACCCTGCTGTCTAAAGCAGCCCCGGTGGAGCAGAAGAGACAGCACTTTGTGAGCCAGCACCCTACAAGGTGAGCACAGAGAACAGTCCCTTGCTCTGCTAGGTCAATGCAAACACCCTGAGGTTCCTCTCAGGTATTCAGACTGCTTGGCAAAGCACATGAAATAAGCTACAGCCTTTTTGCAGCTCCCCCAGGACAACACGATCCTCTATGATGACTGGAATCGGAAATCTTTCTGCTCCTCTACAGGAATCACAGAATGGTTTGGTTTGGAAGGGACCTTAAAAATCATGCAGTTCCAACTCCCTGCCATCGGCAGGGACACCTTCCACCATCCCAAGTTGCTCAGAGCCCCATCCAATCTGGCCTGGAACACTCCCAGGGATGGGGCAGCCACAGCTTCTCTGGGCAACCTGTGCCAGGGCCTCACCACCCTCACAGTGAACAATTTCTTCCTGATATCTAACCTAAATTTCCCTTTTCCATTTGAAGTCATTCCCCCTTGCCCTGTCACTACAGTTCCTGATGAAAAGTCGCTCTCCAGGTTTCCTGTATCCCCTTCATGTACTGGAAGGTGCTCTGAGGTCTCCACACCCTTCTCCCCTCCAGGCTGATCAGCCCCAGGTTTCCCAACCTGTCTCCACAGGGGAGGTGCTCCAGTCCCCTTATCAACTTCTTGGCTTCCTCTGGACTTGCTCCAACAGTTCCATGTCCTTTTTCTGCTGGGGGCACGAGAACTGGATACAATATGCCAGGTGGGGTCTCACCAGAGTAGAGTACATATGGGCACCACAAGCTTCCTTCAGCCAGGTCCATAAATTAGATTATTTTAATTTTTATCCACAAATACCCTAAATATTTATGGCTATTTAGGCAGACTTGTTTATTCTAATTGCTTTCTGAATTTTCTCCTGATTAACTGATTTTTTTTAAGCAACACATGGAAACTTATAGACTACAAAGTAGCATTCAAAATTATTTCCTGGTTGCCTGGCAGTTTTCCATTGATGGATTTTCTATGGTTTTTTTCCCTCTTTTCCCATCCATCAGCTTCTATTTTCCTGCTGCTGAATATTCTTGAACAGCCAGTTGCTAGCTCTGGAGATAACTAACTTAACAGAGGCCTAATTCTGACTCCACTTACATGGAAGAAGCCTAATGCACCCCCAGGGAATAAGTTCGTCTTGAGGCAATGAAAACTTAGACCAGAGTGAAGACCTGAGAACTCAACAGAGAGACTATTGCCAATAGCCAGAGAAATCAGAGTGGTTGTTTCTGCATGCAAAAAAAAAAGTTTTCTTGATGTAGGAACAGTTTTCCAAATCTGAACTAGCAAAGCTCTCTCTGAAATTCTGGTTGGACCTGTCAAACATTATCTAATCACAGTGTGATACTGCTCTTGTTTATTTGCTTCTTCGCATGTTTTCTCCTTGTTTTCTCCTCTCTTTTTTGCAAGAAGGTGTTGGTGAGGTGACTCCAGCTCTTTCAATTTTTCCATCCATGAAATTATCATCCAGATGAATTATGTCAGACCAAATCGAAAAAACGAAAGCCGGCATCTCACCTTTGATCTGAGGCAAATAATCGTAGGTGCCATCACCAGCCTTCCCCAGGAATGCGGTCCAGAGCAAAGGACTTGAAAAGAATCTCAAAGATACTTCTAAAAGCTATAAAATGTTTTAGCAATTTTGGGTTTTCCTCCCTTTTTCTTTCTGAAAAGGAACAGATGGGAACAGAGGTAAACTCTGCCATCTGGAAAGACTGAAGGATCAGTATGAAAAGAGCCAGGTGTCAAGTTTGTTCATCACCAGCCCAGCTTTGTCAATTATCAACATCAAAACCTTGTCTCAACAAGGGCTGAATTACACCAAAGATAAATGATTTTGCAAAGCCATTTTTTCTGTATTCTTTTGTCACCTAATTTTTCAACTATCTCAAAAACTCCAGTTCTGAACAGAAAAAGGAAAGAAATTAATTTAGAGTTTTACTTCTTATGTCACAGGAAATTGTCTGCCTTGGTCTTTCCTACCCTCCATTGAACACTGAAGTCTGGATTCCACTTAAAGTCCATTAGCTCTGTCATAACCTTTTAATATTATGCTAGATTAAATTTATTTATCGGTAATTTGGACCTTGTTCTTATAACAGTTTGAAATGGAAATGTAGCACCTGTAAATATTCGAGTGGGAAATCAGAAGCACAAAAATCATTATGGTGCTGTTCAGTCTCTGGAGGGTGTCTGAATCATTGACATTTTGCTTTAAATATTGGAAATTATGTGTGTAAATGTAATTATATATGTATGTATTATATATGTGTAGACCTATATATGTGTGCATGTATATGTGTGCACTAACTGTACACATAACAAGACTGAAGATTAGTAGATTTTATCTTTTTAATTATGTTTTATTTACATTTCATTTATGACATTTCACACTACCTTTGGATTTAATCTTACCATTATGTAAGTGGCTATTTCTGCTTTAAGCTTTCTACTGAAGGACATTTGAGCAAATAATTTCCCTTCTACATACTAATGAGACTGATAATACAGAGCCCCAAAAATACATATATGGAACCTGGAGTGACAGGACCAGGGGGAATGGCTTCACACTGACAAAAGAGGAGGTTTAGGTTGGATATTGGGAAGAAACTGTTCCCTGTGAGGGTGGTGAGGCCCTGGCACAGGTTGCCCAGAGCAGCTGTGGCTGCCCCATCCCTGGAAGTGTTCCAGGCCAGATTGGATGGGGCTCAGGGCAACCTGGGAGACTGGAAGGTGTGGAACTGGATAATCTTTAAGGCTCCTTCCAACCTAAACCATTCAGTGGTTCTGACACTCATATATATATATATATATATATAAAGGTATCCAACAGTTCCAATCAATATTTCTTTTCTTCAACCATGCACACACACTGAGTTTCTTGGTAAATACCCTCATCCCTCTTTTGCCATCTTTTGAAGAACAGTTTTGCTTCTCTTTTCCAAAACAAAACTTTCCAAAAGCTGGAGCTGCATAAACTGGTACAGTTTTTCCATGCATAATGCAATCCTTGATGCTTCTTTTACAAGTTGGCTCTGATTGCCTTTTGTCAGATTTTGCCTGCAGTCCTCAATTATCTCCTATGTCTGCATATTCCTCTGGGTTTGTGGTTTGGTAACCCAGTCAGCTGGGGCTATCTTCTGCTTTTCCTCTAAAACATGCAGTTTGTTTTGTTTCTGCTGTGCAACCTGGCAACTTTTCCTTTCCCCCCTCCCCCACCCCAAACATAGATCAGGAGTTTGTAATATTCTTTTTTTTCCCCCTCAGTTTGATGCCTCTGTGCCTCAGCAACATCTGAGTAGATGAGGTCCACAAACTCCCGTGCAATATCCTGGGAAAGACTCAAATATGTTGTGTAAAAAAAGGTTTCTCCCAATTTTTTTAAACTTTTTATGATGCTGATACCTTTCAATATTTCTTTACTTCTGTCTTGCTCTTATTCTCCTAATACCATGATAATGAGGTAAATCTATGACCTCTGACCAAGACCCCAAGTCATAAAAGACACCATTATTGTTGCTTATATCCTTTTTCAATGCATTCCTTATTTTTGTGAGGAGGCAAATTCTTGGTTGAATCCCTTTGTTTGACTTCAGGAAAGGTTAGGCTCTTTGAGGACCTTGGGCATCTCTATTTTCTCATCATCCTTTCTTCTCTTCATACTTTACAGATGATTTTCTTTTTCTCATTTTTCTCCTTCGACAATGCACTGTGCCTTGGTAAGGGTTAGACAGAACTCAGACAAAAAAAAGGAATTAAGGGGAAAGGCATCACAGCATTCCTCTTTCAAAAAGACAGAAATTGAAACCATCTTTTTTTGGTTAAAATCAAGGGGTTTTTTTTCAAAGTTCTTTAGAGGCACAGCAAAAGAATTGGTTTATCAGAATTCTGCACTGCATCTCCATCCACTTAATCAGAAGATGATTTAACAGTTTCATTTACTTTCCTTCCCATTTCATGAAAGACTTTTAGTACCTCTGACCCTTGCTATGTTCCCTCCTAGATGTTTGTACAGATTTAGTGCAATAGTCATGTCTTCACCTCAGAATTCCTTCTTCACCATCAAAATTGTGCCAACATTTCTTTGACCTTGTTTCTTTTGCTCTTGGCAATATCTAATTTCCTTGCAATAAAAGGTTTTCCCTCATGTAAAAAACAATAATAATAAAAACCACCAACAGTAAAGAAATCTCAAACTTTAATCTACAATCTAAAAGCTGAATTTAAAGCAAGCTAAAAGAAAGGGATCTTAAAAACCATCTTGTCCCAACCCCCTGCCATGGGCAGGGACACCTTCCACCATCCCAGGTTGCTCAGAGCACCATCCAATCTGGTCTTGGACACTTCCAGGGATGGGGCAGCCACAGCTGCTCTGGGAAACCTATGCCAGGGCCTCACCACCCTCACAGGGAAGAATTTCTTCCCAATATCCAATCTAAACCTGCTCTCTGTCATTTTGGACCCATTCTCCTTTGTCCTGTCACTCCAGGCCCTTGTCAAGAGTCTTCCTCCATCTTTCCTGTGGACTCCCTTCAGGCACTGGAAGGCCACAATGAGGTCACCCCAATGCCTTCTCTTCTCCAGGCTGAACAACCCCAATTCTAAAGCAATAACTGCATGGCTAAAGAATATTTCTGTTCCAACAAATACTCCCGTGTTTATTTTTTTATCATATCTAATTTTTAACATTTATTTAGAAGCAACTGCGAGTCAGACCAGACCGTCTTTACATTGGGGAATTCTGGAAAAGCAGACACATCTCATTTCTTTTTATGTGTGTTCTGATGGTTACTTGCCCTGAAATAATTCAAAGATAGCCTTCCCTTCTAGTTCAGAAGGAAGATCAATCTGTTTTCCTGTTTAATTTTATTTATTTCACGTTACAGTGAGGGAAAGCACACATTCACAGTGCAAACCTGTGATCGTCAGTGCTGACGGCCCAGTTTGTGCAGTCGTCCTATTTAGTGCCTCTGTAAATCCAGTGAACCCAAAGGTTTATAGTGAGGCCCTGGTACTGGAAAAGAAATGCAATTATCTGACTTTCTGATCAGCCCAGCTGTTTCAGAGGGATCAGCAGTCCCTGAGAGTTATAATCATGCCATTGGAGAAAAGTGGGACGGAAACTTTCAGGATCTTTCACCCACAGCAAGCTGGAACTTGCACTCATGCAGAACTTTAAGTGAGTAAATTCCTTTTATCACCTGGTCATAGAAGGGTGTGCATCTGAAAAATGCATCCCTTCTCACTGGGCATGGGTATGTGGGGTTTTTTCCCCCAAAGAAAAAGGTCCTGCCTTTTTTTTGGGTGAGAACCGTCGAGTCATGCACTGAAGAGACCAGGTGACAGACAGCTAGTGCTCACCACAGAAAAATCTTTAAAATTCTTTAAAAATAATTGGATCAGCTTTACCTTCTGTGTTTGAATTGCCAGATTCTACTAGGATCAACTCACTGAGATTTGTGCTTTCATTTTGAACCCTTGTACTTCAAATATCTCGGGGTGAGAATTTGTCAGGCAGTGGTCTGCCCGTGTCATAATGAATTCACACCCAAACCAGTTTGAATGATTGCTTTGAGAAAGATTCCTTGAGCTGTAATTAGTAATGCATTGCTAGAACCCAGGTACTGCACATTTAAATACTCCTCCACTGGCTCTCATTAGTAACACATGGCTAAAACCCATCACAGCCCTCTGACATCCATTCAGTTGTTTATCCACTCACTCATTCATTCATTCTTGTTTCTTTTGTTTTGGAGGAGCAAGTTTATTTCTTTATATTTTTCCATTCATACTCTCAGCTTGTGGGGTATAAGCTGATGAACAGAAGATTTCTGAGTGATTTCAGTTGAAACAAACTTCATTTTTCATGGATCAGGTGCAAAGCTGTCTTTGGCCTCTGTCTCTTAAAGCACCACAATATAAATTTTGTGGACGCATTGATACAAACTACCTTTCTCCCTATACATAAAAATTCCTCTTATGTTGACATAAGTAGTTTCAGCTTGTAGGCGATGCATCTGCTTTAAAAAAAAATAAAAATTTTTAAGTACAGTTTGAAAGAACAGAAACATTTTTTCATTAAGAGAAAAAAAAGAAGAAAATCATTTTGCCAGTGTTCAGTCCCCCTTACTGATTTGCTTTCCATAATCAGTCCTTCAAGCTCACGCATTTTTAAGGGACTTTTGGACTTTGAGCTGAGGGTGGTTATTGTAAATTTGTAAAAATAAATATCTGTATGGGGACTTCTTGAAAGGGGAGTGTCTTGGAGAGGATGGGGCAAACCCATTCCATACATTTAGCAGTACAGCCTGACATTTTGGCATATTCATCCAACAAAGGATTAAGGTGATCAGGACCAAGCACCAAAAGGGACACCTGGCAGAGCTGTTCCCCTTTTCCAAGAGCAGACCCTGCAGATCTTTGGGGATGCAGGAATCTATGCCAGCAGTTGCTGGTAGGAGCTCAAAGAACAGGGACAGGAGGGTGAAGCATTGCCAAAACAGGCTCCAAAGTGTCTTGCTGTGACTCTGACCAAGTGCTTACAACAAACTGTCCAGGAATAAGTTCCAGCCCAAAAAAAGCAGTTGCTTCATGGAGGTTGTTTGGCATGTCTGTCTGAATAACAAACACACTAGGGTGGTGGAAGGGCTGTCATAATTCACTTTAAACTAGTTCTCAAAGGCTGAATTTCACTCTTACAGAGACCCAGCTTCGAGCTCTTCTGCCACTTAGGGCCTATTTCTGCAAGAGCTCAGCCTGAGCCCAGCCTCCTCCCCAGTCTTGCAACAGAGTGAGCTTCAGACAGAAGGAAAAAGGGGAATTCACTGAATATTTTAATATTTTTGACATATTCATTCAGTTGCCCACACCTTAATGCTCTGCATTGATCCAGTGAGATCTGGGCCATGTGTGGTGGTGCCAGCAGTTTCCAAATTTGTGCAAATGCCCATGAAACGTGGCTTGTTATGCATAGCTTGGCAGTTCAGGATAGAGAGTCTGCCAAAAGGAGACAGGAGACTTATCAGAAGGAGACAGGAAATTCTCAAGCAAATTTGGGAGTTGACTTCTGAGTTAGGAGTGTTGACAGGCGCAGATCCCTCTGTCTGGCAATTATCAATTCTTCCTCTTATAACTAGAGGGAAAATCCAAGTGCCTGGGATTTTGACTGGGCAGGAGGTATGTCCAGGACCTTCTTCTCCAGGGCTATTCTACTTCTGCAGCTCTGGTTCTGACCTCGGTCCCAAAGGGCAGGGGTCCCATTTCCATGCTCCAGAGACCTCAGAGCAGCTTTTGTTGCTTAAGAAAGATTTCCACCCAAACATGGTAGAAGTTTCTAAGCACATCTGACAAAACTGCAACATTGTCACAATCTGAATTCAACATTTAACCTGGATTTAAAGCCCTGCCTAGGAAGTGTGAGAGGTGCCACTGCAAGTCAGCAGGCGAGTTTCCCTGTCAGGTGTATGTGTGGCTTTTTTTCTTTTTCTCAGCCATGCATCACTTGGCTCTGCCAAATACCTAGGTAGCTGTGATCAACTCTAGCCACAAGGATGTTCTTCTCTTTGTTTCAGTGTCTTGTAGGATTGCTTCACCACCAGACAGTGCATTCAGACACTGGGAGGAGTAGGATCAGACACAAGGTGAATGACACATTCTCTTGAAGTGGAAAACTTGCTTGATTTTCCGCTAAATTATTCTGTCCCTATTGGCAGTTTGCTATTTCCACAGACTTGGCTCATAAATATTGGATGCCTGCCTAGCTGGGAAATTGCATTTCCATTTTCAACACCTGCTATGTGCTAGACTTCTATGAGAGTGCTTAGCTGGCTTTCTGAAGGAGGGGGTATATACAGTTAGTGCTGCTACCTGTGAGTGATTCTAAAATGTGCTTAATTCTCACCTCAATATTACCTTTCCAAGATAACTCCAGTTTTCTATGAATTTTGAAGTATGGGTGAGATTCTCCCTGGATTTTTTTGCTGTTCTTATACCACTGTACCTCATGCAGTCATAAAAAATTTCATGCTCTTCCCTAAAAAGCCAGGCTGGGATATTCCTGGCTGATATCTCCCTCCACACACAGCTCACAGTGTGTCTGTTAAGGACTGTTTAGGAAGAGACAATGTTTGCATTTCATGGCACTGTATGTATAGAGAATTCAGCAGATCCACTGAGGTGTTATGTAAACAGAAGATATTTATGATAATCATAATTATATGCAGTTGCGTAGAATTATTCATGGGAGCTCTGAAACCATCGTTGCATATTTTGTTTACCAGATCTCAATAACTATTTTGGTAAGACAGACAAGCTCAGGGCTAAATGCATTCCCTGTCAGGCTGGCAAACGTGGAGTTCTGCCCATACACAGCATGGGTACAGAATCAGTGTCATATTCTGGGTTTTTCTTACAGAGTGAGGCATAAATAAGTAAAGAAAAAAAAGTTTAGGAAAAACTTAAACCAGGTGTTTTGGTGGTTAGGTTTTGGGGTTTTTTCTAGGATCTGTTATCTTTTGCTTTCCAGTGAGTTTGCGAAGACAATTAATTCAGAAATAGGCATTAATACAAAACTTGAAATAACATATCAGAGTGTTTCTGTGCAAGTTTTGTCATCGATTAACCATAAATTTGCAAACACATTTTTGTACATGAGGCACACTGCTCTTGCAGCAACCTGGGGAATCTCAAAGAGTAAAAGAGTCAGTCAAGAAAATCACATAGAATCATAAATGGAAATAAAGAGATCACCTTTCTCTTATTCACAAACTTCTGCCTGTAAATAAATATCCGTTTATCCTGTTCTCAGCAGCCTCCAGTGATGAAAATTACGTGTTTTCTAAGCAACCTGTTGCTGTTAGAAGGACATCCTGTGCCTGTCTGATCCTTCAGCCAAGCAGTTTTTATCTTGCTGCATTGTCACATTAAGAAGGACAAAGATCTGTTCTGGCGACTTAAGCTCATGGGGTTTTGGCTTATATCTTAATTTTCTTCTCATTAAACAATCAGTTAGAAAGAGAAGTACAAGTGCAGGTCTCATTCTGTAGTAAGGTTATATTGGTAACAGGATTTGGCTGGAAAAGTAACACGAGTTTCCTGAACAGGTCATTGATGTTTTCCTGAGTCTTAGGCTCTCTTACTCTCAATTGCATTGTTCAGCTTCGTCCTCAGGCTGAGGCACTTGAGGTCCCTCTCCATTTATTAATTTTTGGTAGTGCTGGAACCAACAGCACCGTGCAAAACCTCACCTGCTGCTTCCAATCTCTGCATCTTGTAGGCAAGATTCCTCTTCTGTCTGGCACAACCAGGAAAAATAGAAGAATAGAGTTAAAATGACTGATGAGCAAAGTGGCGGGAGATCCCTGTACTTAATGGATTTGTTGCTCTAGCCTTCAAGTATGGGCTTAGCTTACAGCTGGCAGAAAAATAAAGATGAAAATGTAATTTCCTGCCTCTCAGACTGAGTGGAATACACCTGGGAATGAACAGGGCTAGGGAACACAATTGTCTGGAGTCCCTGAAATGGAGGCTGAGTGACACATGAGTTTTGCTGCCGCACTTTTCATAGGAGCACATTTATCTGCTGGGTTCTTTCCTCTGGGCTGTGCTAAAGGTTATCATTGCTTTTACGCTAGTTTCAAACATTTATGCATTAATCAGCAGAGATATGGCACTGAACTTTTCCTTGAAATGTCTGCATATTTACTGTCTTGCATGACATATGTATATATCATTACTGGATGTTGATAAGAACAAACAAGAAGGAAATATTTAACAGACCCAAACAAGTACTATACTTAGCATATGATTTATAGGCTTAAAATGGAGTCCAAATGCTAGTGGTGGGAGCTTTGTAAACTGCATGTACAGTATTATGTTCTGCATCAGCACTTAAAAATGAAAAATTAAACATCAGCTCCATTTACTTGGGCTACAATGAATATCTTCAGTGCCTTATGAATTACTGAGGTGTGCTTACAGGCCAAACTAAAAGCAAACTAAGAAAAACCCCAAACACCTCCAAGAAAACTCCTCTCTCCACTTGACAAGACTTTTTGAGTCAGAAACCAACATGTGCTTATGCCATCACAGTCTGGATAAGGCACAGCAATGCATTGCAGAGTACATGAAAACAAATTCATTCACTGGGAAAGTCCTTTGCAGGTCACTCCTGGAAGGCAAAGGCAGTGATCTCCATTTTCAGCCCTCTCTAAAATAATCATCCAGCAGCATTTCAGAAGGTCAAGTGGTCTCAGAAGGAGGTGGAACCAATGGAAAAACTTTCCGGCGTCAGACTTTCGTCTGTGACAGCTAAAAATGGGGGCTTAGCAGAATAGGAGTGAAGGAGAGGAATGGAGAGTTTTCTTACAAAAGGAAAGCACAAACAGAGAGAGCCTGCCTGCAGAGAGAGCAAAAAGGACTACTTTTTTCCTGCCCATTCTGAAAGCAAAGATATTAGAACCCTATAGACAAATCCAGATAAAGGTAGGGGATAAATTCCTAAGTATTTTGGTGAATTTGGAGGTTATACTGAACTTCTGGTATTTCATGGACATGTGGGTAGGACAGATCCAGTCCTGTCCATCTTATTCCAGAAATTAGGCAAACAGACCTAAGGCATCATAGCCTGCTTGTCCCGTGGAAAAAAAATAGGTAGGCTTTTGTGGGGCTGACAGTTTTCTTGCTCTCTCCCCTTCCAAAGGCCTGTGAAATGAAAAGCAGGCATAAAGCAAGGTAAAATGTTGAGGCAGATAGTAATCAAGAAAAAGCCATGCTGGCTAGTGCTTGGGAAGACAAGACGCATCGCTGAGACAGAGTGTTTACAGAAAAAAATCCCACAGCTCATATTTGTATTATGCATTTAAAAATTCCTGGAACTCAGTTTTATAGGGTTTTTGATTAATGGCTGTGCTGCAGTTCAGCTCAAGGCCTATTGAACTTATTGCACTGGAACTGAGCAAGGTGTGCACAAGCCAAATATAAGCACTACTACTGGACTGTGATTTAAATGTGGTTCTTTGCTCAAAGGCATTGCTGGGGAGGCTCTGCTTATTGTACATGTAGAGATCAAAGTCAAAGGAGGGCCTCTCAGCAGCCTTCTCAAAATCACAGTCAGGAACTTGTTTGTCTCAGGTACCTCCACAGCAGAAGAGCTGAAGAGCAATGAAAAGCGCTGTGAATTCCCCAACACCTTTACAGCAAAGCAGGTGCAGAGCTTGTTGATGTATGGATTCTCCTAATTACATATTTATGTCACTTCCACCACGGTATCTTCCAGGAGCATGGCCAAATGCTCTATTTCCTTGTGCTGGCATTGCATGCCAAGTGTTCCCACACTGTGGTATTTGACATCACTGCTGTTTCTCCCACACTTCAAAGAAGACATCTGTGGTTACGGCTGGCAAATGCCAACTTAATTGTTGATTATCATGCTAATGTAGTCAAAGCAGTCTCGTTCTGCCGAGGTGGGAGTCACTTTATTAAATACAGGCCTTATGGCTATTAGTATCTGTGAGGCAAAACGGGATGCCTCTAATCTATCGGTGTGCCAACTGGAGTCAAATGAAGGCAATGTGGAAAAAACAACAACAACAACAAAAAACCTGGATGGGAAATCTGAAGACTTGCCAACGTTGGGAGAAACTTCTACAGACCAGAACATGACCTGTGGTCTTCCCAGACAATGAAGCTTTCGAGTGCAAGGCGGAATCAATTTAGAAGGTGAAATATCCATTTGATGCCGGAGCTGGGATGTGAGAACAGGATCCCTGGCATATCTCACCCACTCTCCTGCAATCACTTCTAGCAGGAAATAAAACAAAAGATTGATAATCATTGTTGATAATTCAAATCTTTAAAAATATTAGGGACATTTGTACTCCCTTTGAAAATACAGGATTCAGGCAACTAAATCTGTTTCCCCTCACTTCTTTCTGGGTAGAGCATGAATCTGAAGCTCCATGTCTCTACTTCCATACACTGTGTAACAACGACAAAAAGGAGCCCACCTGCCCCTACACACAGAGTAAATCTTGGAAAACTGAATTTTCAGGTAAAAATTAATACTGGAAAATTGTTTCTAAGCAAGAGTTTCTCCTCTAGGGGTTTGGCTTTGTGTTTATATAAACAAGAAACAGTTGCAACAATGCTGGCTTATTAAATAGCCTCAGACCCCCCAAAAATTAAGCGGTATAAAGTTACTGAAATTCATTTAATTACACTTATGCAGTGTAAAAGGCTTGATATGAAGACAAGCTTAGTTTGGTTTTAATGTAAATGTTACTAGTTTTTATGACTGCTTGCACTTGGATGAATGTCCTTTAGTGTTAAATAAAAGTATCATACATAGCATGATCTATGCATTGCAGAATTACATCTTTTTTTTTTTTTTATTGGGTTCTTTCATTACTCATCCTCAATTAACTTTATTTTTTCTTAGCTCTTCTTATTTTCTTCGGGATTTGTAAAGCACAGTGGTTGTGATTTCCTACCCAGGGCACTATTTTGGAAGATAAACTGTGTGGAGCGACTCATGTGTTTCCTTTTAAAGAAAACTTTCATTCATGTCTGTTGAAGTCCTGGCTTCCAGATGGTTCAAATATAACGTAGGATTTCTCTTGCTGTGCCACACTGTGATGGTTCAGTCACAACCAGGGGCTCTCAAACAAATAAGCCCCTGATTTGTTATTTCAGAGATCCCCGCTGTGTGATTTAAGGGTGCCAAGTGGGTCAGCCACCACTCAGACACTGCAGCAGACGGTCAAGCTCCAACAGGAGTGACAGGCAGTCATAAAGTTGCCATTTGCATGGGAGAATTCTGGTTAAAAAAAATTACAATCTGAGTATGTTAACCCTGGAGGAAAAAAAGTGGTGCTTTAAAGAGGACAGGAAAAGACGTTGCAAGTGTGTTCATATATTTATAGACTGCCAAGATTTTGGATTCATATCCATTCCCGGGCTTTCAAACCAGGAATAATGTGAGGTAGTGCATTTGAAAGCACCAGAAATTAGAGTTCTGCATCTAAGGATGCAGAAGACCATTCACGCTGGATAGTTCACCCGCACAAACTGGTGCTCCGTGCTGCCTTGGATATCACACCTGGGAGTATCGGGGAGCCAAAGGTGGAGGAGCCACGAGTGATCCCACTCCTGAACTCCCAGAATTTCTGTCTCCTTGACACAGCATTGAGAGGAATGATGTGAGGAGATGAGAGCCCCCAGTGCTTGGTCTTGATGTGGGTATGGTGGGTTTAGGGGGAAAATTCGTCTCTCTGGTATCTTAACATTCGGTGTTACTGAAAACACGAAGGATTAGGGAATACCAGAGGGAATGTGTATTTTCATCTTGACTCATTCAGTAATTCTGAGTATGTGTTCCCAAAGGTTTCCCCAGTGTTTCTCAACAGTTTTATCAGTGCAATTTCATCTCTCCAAAAGGAGACAGACAAGGAGACTCCCACTAACTTCTTGTGGAGCTGGACTGGTCCTAAAGTGTGTTGCATGCAGGGTACACAGCTGTTTGCTTAGAAGCCTGAAAATAGCTAAAAACATTGAGAAAGTCCATGGAGGCTCATTAATTGAAATTAATTATGTTTGTTTAGGTTGTATTCATTTGATGGTTCATGTTTCTGGCTGTCAGATTATAAACCAATGACAAATAGAAAAGTCATAAAGGACTGAGAAAAAACACAGGCTCACAGGCTCTGATAATGTCATGTAAGCTGTGTGACAGGAGAACAAGGACAGTCTGCTTTTGGGATCAGTGAAACTATGATTATTTAACACTGTTCATACTTGTAATTTACTTCTCTATGTCCATTTTTAGGGTGATAAGTTTTTTTCCCCTGACATACTTTAGCAACTGGATACCATTTTCATGCTTTCCTGTGTGAGTTTAGTGTGAAAATGGGAGGAGAGGCCTTGCTGAAACATTGCAGTGATTCCATCCCTAACCAAAAAACCTTATTTTTTTTGCAGAACAAAATTATCAGCAAAAGGTAATTCCACACAGACTGTGTGTGCTAAATCTCTTAGTGTTCCAATTTATCTGCATAGGGAATGTAATACCAGATCCTCTTTTTTATCAATCTCACATTCCAGAGAAGCTGTGTCTTTGACAGACTACATAGGAGCAGGACTTGTCCAGCTGTTAGATGCACTCATCCCATTAATTCTTCTCAAATACCTATCCTGTTTAAAAATGTTGAGCTATTTTTCCAAAGCCATCAAAGGATGAGGGGTTTAAAGTCATTGTCACTCTCCAGAGTGTTACAGAGCTCTTAGGTTATTCATCCTGAAAGCTGCAAAGGCAGCAAAACATCTTTGTCAACTGAGGGGGTGAGCATTTTTGTCAGAGTTTGGAGATCCTTCTTTTCATACTGGTTTTCCACTTTTTTCTGGAGAGGATGATTCACTGAAAGGAACTGAATGTATTTATGTTCTTTCTTGAACTCAGATCTTGTCTAAGCCATCACTGTGTAGGAGCCATCCTACATGTCTAAGCCATCACTACATGTAGGAGGGACAGATCCACAAGAACACGTCACTTTATTATTGTGATCACCCTGAACATTTTCACATTGATAACAAAGGGACTCAGCACACAATGTTTCCATGGTTACACATGGACATGTAAACATTTAATTGAGATGGTCACATTTTTATTTAACTGACATTAATTTTGCATGGCCTTGTGTAAAAACAAATAAGGAGCTGGGATCAAAAATATGTGTCTGGATAAATTTCATTAGCAAAATCAATACCATGGTTTACATAGACAAGCCAAACTATGTGAAGGCCAGGTTGGCTGGGGCTCTGAGCAGCCTGGGTAGTGGAAGGTGTCCTTGCCCATGGCAGGAGCTTGGAATGAGATGATCTTTAAGGTGCCTTTCAACCCAGGTCATTTTGTGGTTCTGTGACCCTATGATCTACTAAAACATCAGCAAACTCCACTGTTGTTATTCTCTTCCTGGTGGTGAGGGGAGAGTGGTTTCACACCTTTCTAAATCACTGTTCAAGCTACCCACAGACCACTTGATCACTGTCTGCATCAATCATGAGTCTTCCAGGTCTATGTCTGGCAGCATCATTTACAGCTATGTTCATGCAAACCTTTACTTCAGATATTCTGCAACTAGGGAAATAGTGGCCAGCAATAACCTAGTTTTCCCTAGTTTTATTTTAAGTTGTTGTGACACAGATGAGTGAAATGTGCAGTTGAGACAAATATCTAAATATATTTTTGCCCATACTTGAATATATCCAGGGAGACTTGGATATAGAGCTATCCTCATCTCCCACAGCAGCTCCCACAACAAATATAACCTCTCAGTTTTTACAGTAATCACAGTATCTCAATAGTATCATTGGGATAAATCACTTTCATTCCCATTTCACAGGTAGAAAAGTAGCTTTAGAAAGCTGCATTCTTCTTTTACTTCAGAACCACTAAATGCATTCTACTTACAAAACAAAGAAATCTTTCCACTGTGCTACTGAATCAATTTCAGTAAGCACACCTCAGACTAAAACAAACATCTTTTGTCTTTACTGGTGTAACATGTAGCAGCTACACATTCATCAGTAAAGCTGCAGTACAGAAAAACAAGTTAAATTACTTTTAGCAGCATAAACAAGTCCTTAATGTCTTTCCCAAACTTATAAACGATATTCCTAGGGGAGCTGGGAACTGAACACAGGTTAGTGACTTAACCAGCAGACACTCCTTTGTGACTAGCTGACCTCTGTGGAGAAATCCTGCAAAATTTCCAAGAACCATCAGCTTTTCCTTGGTCTCAGCAGGACTCGAAGGCCTGAGCACTTGAAATGCCACAAACAAAACCCGCACAACACTGAAGCCTAGTTCTGATAAGACCATGGCTATTTGTAACATTTTTATAAACCCATACGAAAAGCAGAGTTTTAAATTTCTTAAATTTATCATTGGGTTAGTTATGGTATATTTTTAATCACTATTGCAATAACATCTGGAGGCCTCAGTGAGGATCCAGCCTCACAGCCCCCAAACTCTGCGAGAGACAACTTTTCAGTGTTGTAGTGAACGAGACCCTGCAGAATCCCTCGTGGAGAAGAGAGGAAGTGGGGACATGCTTCTGGCATCTGGGGCTGGCAGGCGACCAGGACGCTGTGGGATTGTCTGATGGGCATGTGGCCAGTCAGGAGAAGGGCCATAGCACGAGGCCGCAGCTGAAAACAAAACCTTGTCCCAAGCCTGACTTCACACACAGCCCCACGAGGTGAAGCAAGTCACCTGCAGAGCAGGTACATGGCACGTCTCCTGCTCCGTGACCTCAGTTAATCCAGCCTGCAGCTTCTCAGAGCAGGAGACTCTGGAGAAGGGCAGGAGGTTTGGCCTTCCCTGCTGGAGTGATGGGAGCATCACTTGGTGCTTGAGCTCTGACAGGTCCCACGTCCAGGCATGAAGCAAGGCACCCGCCTCCCTCCCAAAAAGCTCAGAATCCAAGAGCAAAGACTCAACACCTGGTTTAAGAAAACAAGGCAGGGCAAGGGCAAGGCTGATGAGAGAGGGGTGTATTTCTGGATGGACCTGGGAGCCGGATTCACAGATATGCCCTCAGGCAGTCTATACCAGCAAACACAGCAGTAAGCTGTACTTGTAAATATATATTTTCACTTACTCAAACTGTAAACAGTGATGACAGCTGGGAGAAGAGCAAAGGGAGGAGAAGAGAGGGGTTTTTTTTTTTTAATTTCTCGGGAAGAAATAAATTTGTCAGTCTCAGAAGTGATGAAAAAGTTCACTGGCATCAAACCAAAACCCAGCTCCTGCAGACACATGCTGACAATCAAGGTCCATTGTTTTTTCACGGAATGATATAATTTCACAAAGCATTGGAGTATTTTCAGGTTAGGGCCAGATAATCACAGTGATACAAACTAGTGGGATGACTCAGTGATGCTAAATTACAAAAGATCTGGCCTTCTAGACAAAATTCAGACACTTATATCATCAGAGAAAATGGACTTCCAAGGCCTTCCTCTTGTTCCTCAGATCCTGTGGATAATATTGTTAGATCTTCCAAGTCCACTGTAATGATATTATCCTTCAAGTCATAGACTTCCTGGCAATCAAATGAGATTCTCAATATGTAAAAAACACACCATACATGCCAGTCTTCCCAAATTCCTGAAAAGGTTTTGAATCAGAAAAATCTAATCAATTAAATTCAAACCATGTGGAAGTCTCTTCACTTCAAACAATTAAACAATTTGTGCTTCTAAACATATTTTTGTTTGTTTATTTGTTTTAAAGTTCAAGTCAAATAAGCTGTTTTGATCTGTTGAACTGAACCCAAAATATTTTCAGATGGTCAGCTTGTAAGCTTTTGACATTGACTCATGTTTTTTCTTGCCAGATTCATGACTTTTAACTCTTTGAGGCTCCCTCAGATTTTGAGTCATCTAAATTTTAAATAGTGGTTCAAACCCCAGTTAGGTTCTTTGTACCTGAGACAAGCTCATTCAAAGCATTTTCAACTCCTTGCAAGCAGAAAAATTCTAATATGAGTAACACCAATTTCTTCTGTACACTTCAAATAACACCATCTCAGCTTTTCAGAGCTATAAGCAGAAAAACTGTAGTAGAGATGTAAACCTCAGTCGCTCCCTGATAATTTGCTCAATTTTTTGCATTCAAAGCCTGTTCTGCTTTGCCCACCTGAGTTAAAGCGTTCAGGGATTTCTCTGGAGTAAGAAAGTACCTGCCTAACAACATATGAAAGGGGGACTGTGTTTTGCAGCTCTTCTCCTTCCCTCCGTCAGCTGTTGTGCAGAGATGGCAGAGAGGAAGAACATTTTGTATAGTTGCTCTTGGTGGAGAAGACACCAGCAGAAACTGGCAGAGGGAATGAAACAGCAGTTGTGTGCTGCAGAGACCCAGAGGCTCCAAAAATGATAGTGGGGCAAAATTCAAAGTGTTTCTCCATGTCTTAGCAATGCATAGCCCATCTCACCCAATTCCCAGCAATTTCTGTACTATGTGAGTCTGATACAGTGATACAACCTGTGTGTCTTGCTCTAAGTCCCTCCTAATTAACTTTTAACTTGGCCACTGTTGAGAGAGGACCTTAAGGTGTTTGACTTTCACCAGATGGCCAGAGATAAAGCATGGAAGTGCCATTCTCACTGAGGGAAGTCCAGCCAAGGCAGAGAATCCTGGATCCATTGGCACCAGACAATCCACACAGCAGAAAGATTTAAGAACATCCAAACTGCTGCAGATGTTTTGGTTGCAGTTTGATTTTTTAGGAAACCAAAGAATCTAACCATAAGTCACAACACAAAACAAAGTTCATTTCTGATACTGCTCAAGGAAGCGTGCTGCTGCAGGAACCAGCAGGTCCAAACCCAGAGGTTTCTCTGGCCACTGCTTACATTGGCTTTTTCCAGTCCAGCTCTGTCACACCACAGACTCCTGTGCTCCTCAAGCAGGTCAGCTTGTCTCTTTGGCAGGCAGATTGTCACCTTCAAAACAGGGATCACTGTAGCACAGTTCAGCCTGGTGGGAATATCATGACAGTAAATAAAGATACCAAATCACAAGTTTCCTGAAGCTGAGGAGAACAGAAGGGGTTCCCTAGACACAAAATTCTGGCAGTGGTCTCTGCCAACAAAGCTCTGAGGGGATAACATCACATGACAAATAAAAAGAGATTTCACCAACACCAGACCCATGCCCTTTCCCAAGCATAAACTGTACAACATGAGGACTTTGGAGCAGCACATCTGTGTCGATGCTGTACAGGTAAACCTGGCCTGACAGAGATTTTTATATAAGAAAACCAAAAAGAAAACCACTAGTCTAGATCTGTCCTGGGCCTACAGCATGTTTGACAAGTTGACTTTACCAGGAACAACCAGGGGCACAACCATGTAGAGATAGATGGAGCTGCCTTCCACAAGCAGAGACATTGAAAGAGTGAAGATCCATCCTTGACAGCACCTCCATGGTCACCACTGAACTGTGTCCTCAGGTGCCATATCCACACATGTTTTGAACACTTCCAGGGATGGTGACTTCACCACTTCCCTGGGCAAACTGTTCCAATGTTTTACAACCCCTGCTGCGAGGAAATTTTTCCTAATAGTGCAGTCCCTGACTGATCCTGCCTTAAATCAGTGCCTCTTTGATACAGGCTCAGTTAAAATTTCATGGCTGGGCTGGTGCAACTTTTCTGTGTGATCCTTTTTAAAACGGTTTGTTTGGTTTTTTCTTCCACCAGGAGAACAAACAGAAGCTGAACTGATAGCAAGCAGATTAACCCAGTGACAAGACATTGCATCAGGGTTATGGGTTTGAGTATTTGAAGAATGTGAACACTGATAGAACAGAAACAGAGAGACAAGGGCCCGTTCTTTTGTCACTTGTGCTTAGTTTGCACAAGTTTCATTTTATCAGCTGCAGTGGAGTTTTCCCCAGTCTATACCAGTGTTAGAGAAAGAGGCGAGGCACAGGGAACACCAAGAGTGAGAATTTTTCAATTAGTGAATTGAAAAATCTGGACCATAGTTAAGCACATACATTTCATACACAGAAGACTGATGGGAAGGCATAAATAAAATTTTAAAAAAGCTTGTGAAGATGCTAAATGCAATTTATTCCAAGAAATAAGATCAAAAGACATGTTTGAGCAGGAAGAAATTTATGTTGTATGCAAAGCATAAAAAAGTATTTAGCAAAAATAAATCCTCTTCAGAATCTACTCCAGAGGATACCAACCAGGAAAAAGAAAAGATAATTAAGCTTCTGTGTTGCATTACTTCATTACTTTAAAAATTGACTTGAATGAAAGCAAGCAATATAATAATGAAGTGAGTCAGAGAGCACTGCTCAATTAGAGGTAGAATTTAAGGGAGTTTTAAGAGCAACACTTCTGGTTGGGCTTATTGTTATGGAAAAGGAAAAAAAAAAAGTTGTGGTGAGTTAAATGACATTTATAAAACAGAAGGATCTGATCAAACCGATCCAGATTAGTTGTCCACAGCAGTAAGACCTTAAAATTAGGTCAGGGGGATGAAAGGAGAGCTGAGTCTAAACTGTTTTGTACAAAGGCGATGTGACATATGGAACATGTTACCCTAAAGAGCAGCTGAAGCAGGGAGAATGAATGTTTTCAGGAAAGAAAATGACAGGGCACTCCATAAGGAAATTTACAGCCATAGAAGCTTCAAAAGGAATACAATTCCTATTTATTTGCATATTTATTTAGGGGAGTCGACCACTGCCTGTGTTCTGAAGGGAAATGATGACAAGCATTATTTATTCTTCTTTCCACCTTCCTAACTATGGTGTTTATGGGGTTTAGTTTGTTCTATTTTTCATTGGGCTGCAATTTTGCCTTCCCAGAACACAAAGGAAAGACCTAATAATATTTTAAGGGCTATGGTTTTTTAAGTTCAATAGTAATGATTTAAAATCTTCATTTTTTTTGTATTCTCTTCTGCTTGCACAAGGGACTTTGTAAGTGAAGACTTTTCAGTACAAAACAGTCCTTGAACAAGTTGTTTCTCAGCCTCCCTGCTAGGTATCTCATATTCTGTCTCCTGAAGGAAAATACTGAACACCAATCCAGAACTTCAATTTCAAATCTTGAACCTGAGACCTTGCTGTAGTATGAAAATTTCTCTTCAGCCAGAAACAGATGAAAGAAAATTGAGAGATCATTCATTGTCTTTATACTGTGTATAAAACTATCTCTTTCACTGCCAAAAATTGCAGGTTAGGAGGAAGGCAATGAAGTTACAATACAGTTTTGTGCAGTGATATCTGCATTAAAGGCATTTCTTTTGTTAGAATGTAGACAAACTAGTCTCCTTTCTTGCAGTAATTCTACTTTCTTTCTTCCACATAGCTGTAGACCATCTGAACCTGCACAACAAGGTTCTCAGTGTAGTATTACTCCAGAATTTAAGGAAAAGGAAATTTGGAGAAATGCTGACCTTAGCTTCAGCTTGCTGATAGAGCACAGAAAAGAGAGCAAAAAGATAATTTTGTTTTACCAACTTGTTTTTCAGAAATGTGTAAATTACTTTTTCCAATATTGTTAGACATCTGCCTCGGAAAGATTTTCCAAACAGAGTCACACTTTCTCAAGGTAAATCTGAAGTAGCACCACACAAGTCTACAGATTTATTTTAAGCCTATAGTTATTTTAAGTCTATACAAGCAACTTTTAAGCAGAAGACACAGCATTGTTTCTTAAATTCTTTCCGTTTATTTGGAATCCCACTGATGGTGAGCATTAACACCTGACCCATTCCCTACTGGATTTCCTCATAACAGCTTACCAGTACTGACATTAGCTGCAGAGAAAACCAAGCCAGCTCAGACTTTATGCCAGATTATGACCTCAGTTTTATGCAACTCAGTCTGCAGTCGCCTGCTTTCTGCGTGACCAAAAGCAGAATTTGGCCTCAAGATTTAATTTTTAAGAGTTGCATATACACAAGTGTCTGCAAGCATAACACCATTTAACAATTTAAAATGGGGATAAATGTCCTTTGCAATTTCCCTTAATTTCTAGCAGTCTAAAAATATGTGTCTTATCTTTGCTGGATAACTCTAGCAAAGTGTTTTGCTTGCAAACCCAACTTCTGCACATGCCCTTGAGTTCCACGGTCCGGACAGGCTTGACCTGCCAGGTTCTCCTCTGCTTTCCACTTGTATTGGTTGGCTTATATCTATTATCTGAGGGTTTTGATGGTCTCCTGCGAAGGTGGGGGGTTGCAGGGGCTGCAGGGCCGGGGCTCCCGCGGTGGGGCGAGACAGAGCTTTCACACACAGCCGTGGAGTGTTTCAAACTCCCGTGGTTCAAGCTCACAGCATCCGTCGCTGCCTAGCAGTGGTGGCTCCGTAGTGCAGCAGTCGCAGGGTCCTAATGCTACCCTTTATGGCTTCTGCCGCCCACAATGCTCCCGGCTTATCTCTTCCCGTCCCCATGGTCTCCTGGCTACCTTAGATATAGCCTACTGGCGATAGCAAAGAAAGGTCTTCCTTGGCAAAGTTTCTTAGATGTTTATTGCTGCTTCTTGGTAACAGCCATGTGGAGAAAGACACTAATGGACACATGCTGTGCCTTTTTAAAACTTTAGGGTCCCTCATGACCGACGGTGACCCATCCCAGGGGACACCGGAGCAGCGCAATACCCTCTGGGAACTGTAGTCCCAAGAATCCCAAAAACATGGAGGACTGCAAGGAATCTTGGGAAGGAGAGTTGTCTTTACTGAGGGGCGTGAGTTTAGCACCGTCTCCCCAGGGTGGACTGCCCTGCCTCCTGCATCCACTCACCTATATCTCAATCATCTCAATCAAAGCTGTACTAGAGATTTGACATCCCAAACTGTACCCTCATATGAATGGTGACAAGAAAGAGGCCTTCATGACATGGTCAAGGAAGAAATCTCTGAGTCTTGAGGTGCTCTTAGCCTAGAGATGTTGGTTTAGGGTGAGATGATGGAAGCACAGGACGCAAAAGAGTCTTGTATGTGGTTTTGTCTCCTCCTGGGAGGGCACAGGAGATATTTTCTGAATATGTGGAGGCTTCCTATTGATACAGAATGTTTAGGTCTTAAGGGTTAATTGCTAATTGTGGTCCTGTAAAATTTTGCAGCTGTCTACAAGACAATGTATATTGCTTACCAGACAATGTATATCGCTTGCTCAATATTTATTCTGCTTGCCAAAGAGAAGAGAGAGGATGTATGGCCACTGATAAGGAAGGGAAACCAGGACCAAAGATCCTGTTTTCAAGTCCTGAAACCAGCTCTGCGCTTCGGACTTGGAATAGGAGCTTAGGGAGCATGCGCAGGAAAGAAAGGTGAAAAATTCATCTGAGGAAGACGCCTTACTTCATCTGAAGAAGACGCCTTACTTCATCTGAGGAAGACTTTTACTTCATCATTAAGTGGCAGTGCACAGGCGTATTGAGATGCTAATGAATTTTGGGCTAATTACCATACGAAGCGGTGACACACAATGAATATGCATAGCCACATTGTGTAATCCAATGCATATGTAACTTGTAACCAGATATATACCTAGCTGAATACCACTGACGGCACGCATGTTTGTGGAAGAGAGATCCCCCATGCATCAGGTACCATTAAACATACCTACTCTATAAACTAGATTGGTTATAGAGTCTTTTCCGCGTATCACTATCAGTGCTAGCCACAGGAAAAGCTGCCTTCCATCAAAAAAGCCCTTTATTCCTGTGTGTAGCTCAGCAAAGCTCTCTGTCAAAAAGGCCTGAGAACTGTTTATCCCCTTTACATGCAGCTATCCCAAGATGTTGACTGACCTCTCACATTTCATAAAGAGTTCCCCCATATGTTTGCCTCCCCAAAGTTCCTAAGGATGTGATTGCTTTGTTTTGTTTTCGCAATGGGCTCTTTTCCATGTTTTCTGGTAACAGGCTGCGAGCAGGTTAGGAAGGTCCTTCCCAGATTTCAGGGAATATGCTCCCCAGTTTTCCAGCACCAGTAATATCCTACCTCATTTGAACACAGGCCTTTACCTCAGAATTTACACAGGATGCACTTGCTGCTCACCACACGTTGCCAGTGCTGGTACCTAGTCAGGAATACAAAAGGGAGGGAGGATTGTCCCCCCCTCTTCCGCAGCTTTGCTCCCATGGCTCTTCCAGCTCAGCTTGCTCAGAGCAACTCTTCCTGCAGCCAGAGGAGCAGGGACTGCTCACCCAATACTCCCTTCTGAGAGGTAGTGGGTGGAGAGGGGATGCTGAGATGACAGAAGTTCAGAGAGCCCAGGCTTCACCCCACTCTGCTTCCTCGCTCGCCAAAAGAGCTGGCTGGGAGCATGGGAGAGAAAACTGCTCCATGAAGGAAAAAAAAGGGGGAAAGAAAAAAATGAGGATGAAGTAATTGACTTTTGTAGCAGAGCAAAGGGAGTGCAAGTGGTGGTGGAGGGAAGATAGGGAGGAACTGTGACTGACTCACAATATATTCAGTTCCCCGCTCCTGGGGAGATGCAGCTGTGCATCTCCCCTCATATAGGCTGTAAAGTTACACCATCGTCCAAAGTAAGCATCCCTAATTCTCCTACTTCCTGAAGCACAACAGTGTTTGGCTCCTTTTTAATCATGGATTTCTACTGTGCAAATTGAAGTCTAGGACCAGGCTTTTCCTATGTGAAGAATTAAAAATCCTTCCCTTGATTTTTTTGTCAGTTCCTGGGGAAAACTACTGAACTGTTACAGCCGATTTACATTGGCCCCATCCTTTTTTAAAGCTCATTCCAAGTTATTCTTAATTCCTCAAGGCACCTGAGACGTTGTGTGCGAGCCAGCCATGGACACCTTTGGCAATGCTTTCCACATCCTTTTTCCTCCCTCTGCTTGCTTCCCAGTTACTTCTGACTTCACTCGAGTAAGGACTGTTCCCCTTTTCTACCACTTCAGTAGGAAGAAATATGGCATGGAATTACTTCTGATTTTGGCCAGCTTTAGTTAGGCCAGCAGAATGTGGGGAAGAAACTGAAGGAAGAGGGCAATCCAGGGTGCAGAACCAACCTGGACCAGTCCAGACCTCACGAGACGAAGGTCCGAAGGGCCACTCTCTCATTTTCTTCCCATGCGACCCTTGGCTTGTGTAACTTAACTAAGTCCCACAACCTGCCTGGGTTTCACTTTCCAAACTGTAAAACAACAGTAGCCCTCTCTTACCCTCTGTTAGCAGAGGGGTTGGCACTAGAGGATCCTTGAGGTGCCTTCCAACCCAAAACATTCCACGACTCTCTGATTCTGTGAATTTTGGGGTGGTTAGATGTGAGTAGGATTCTTTTGTGAAATGTCTGAAGTGTGCATTCAAAAATAGGTGACCAAAATTCTGCTATAAACCTGCTCTTTCCATTCCTGGTTCTCAAACCCTGAGAATTACTTTAATCCTGCCCTTCTAGAATATAATTTTTTGCATAACCAGAATTTTTTCAGTAAGAAGGGATTTTCTAAAAAGCCACTCAAGGCACTGACTGTGTAAGGAGAGGTAAGGCCAGCTGTGGTACACTGCATTTGCCTCCCTCACATGCCCAGTTTAAGTTTGCTTTTCTCTCAAATATCTGGAGATCATATGCTTGGTGAGACACAACATGTGTTAAAGTACTCCCAGATCTAAAATTCCCCTTTCAGGGATTTTTGGCAAGGGGCACTGGGGAAGGCATTGTGTATGAACAGCAAAATGGCATCTGGGTTGAAAGATAAGAAAAACGACTGTGGTTTCCAAAAAACAAGGTCATTTTCAGATGCATTTTGGACCTGGCAGAAATGCAGAGCTTGCATTAGTACAATGGGAGAAGACAGAAATCATTCTTTGACTTTGGAAAGGCTTCTAGAGACCCTAATTTGCAAATTATTGGACACTCCGGATGCCATTTAGCAGAGCATTCAACCATGAGCTGAATGTGTGAGCAGTCTGCTCTGCAGCAGGGCAACTCACAAACTTAAAATCAGATATTCTGCTAGACTGGGACCAGAATTCTCCGACCACCCTTGAACATTAGCCCCCAAATATAGCCAAACTCATGGCAAGGTGTGAACTGAGAGTTAAAATGGGAACACTTCCATGAGGAGAATTGCATACTGGAAACTTTATCCACATGCACATCAATGAACTGGGGGACTCACAAGCAAAGTTCCTCTTCAGGCAGATTTTTACCAGGAAAAGAAAATGTGGAGGAGCTGGATTAACCAGAAAAATCCTTAGCCTCAGGACAGGCCTACATATAAACAGTTTGCTATAAACTAATGCCAATTAGTAGGATAACTTTTTTCCTCTGAATAGGCAATGGCTTTTTAAAAAATTCAGATGCAATGAGAAAAAACACGAGCCTGTAATTGTTTTTGTGAGCCCTTCTGTGGATGTCTCCTGTGCTCTATGGACAGAAACACACGTAGCCGACCAGGCCGAGGAGCCAAAAAGGAGAGGCAAATGAGAGACCACAGAGAGCGAGCAAAAGGAGGGTCCAAAGAGGAGAGGGCAGAACCCTCTGACTTTATTTATATGTTCTTTTAAATCACCGTGGATTGGAGGTAGAAATCACCACCTCTCAATCCCACTGGTCAAAGAAAAGTCCATCATATTTCTCCGCCTAGGAGAATGGAATGACAAACAACAAGGACAGTTAACAAAAACATAGATAGTTAGCAAGAACCATGGCCATGTTTACAGCAGAATGTGTGAGAAAGTATCACAGCAAAGAGAAACATTGAAAAACTGCAAAACTCAGGACAACACCCTTCTCCATAGGAAGGACTCTAGGGTCTCACTGTGCACCTGGGAGCAGCTCTAGCAGAGCCCTCATGATTTCACTGAGACAAGTTGTTGGTAGTGGTGATATCTCCTGTTAACCAGCTTATTTAACTAGTCAGAACAGACAAGATCTTTCTGTACAAAGCCCTTTTTAAAGGCTGACATATTTTTCAAAGAAGCAAACTTTTAACCTTTCTCCCCCAAAACACTTGTGTTTTATCAGAAATACAAGACTCCTTTTTCTCTGAGAATGATTTTAAAATCATCACTTTAAGCTGGTTGTGAGCAAGCCTCTGCATCAGAGCAAAGGGCATGGAAAAAATATTAATTATACACAGCAATGCTAATTTCTCACTACAGTCCTGATGGAAACAATTCAGTTGCATGCTGCATCTATGTCAAAATAAAGATCAAACATCAGCTGTATTTAGTCACATTGTCATTCCCTGCAGCCCTTACTGTGCAAAAGCTTTGTCCAATTAATGCTGATTTCACTGAGTTCCTATTGCTGGTTTTATAATATCTGGATCAGGCCTGGAGTCCTTTTCTGAAGCATGCTGCATCAGATACTTTGCACCTGCAAGCCTAACAAGACTTTTTTTAATCTGGGGGGTTGTGAACCTTTGAGGAATAGGGAGAAGCCATTCAGACAGCAGCCTTTGATTCACGGAGTGGCCATGGATGTGTTTCTGCATGGATTCAGGGAACGCTGGAGCCACGGGCTTTGGAAAAGCAAACATGGGTATGGGTTTGGGTGAAATGAAGCTGGTCTACTCTGGTAAGGCTCAGTGCTCGGGACAAACTCCTGAGCAACAATGTTCCAGAGTTCCTTCTAAGCAATCTTAACATGGGAAGGGGCTCCCCAGGGAGGTCTGGAGTTCCCATCCCTGAGGTGTCCAAGGAACGATTGGACATGGCACTCAGTGCTCTGGCCTGGGTGACAAGGTGTTTGTCAGTCAAAAGTTGGACTGAATGCTCTTAAAGGTCTTTTCCAACCAAATGATTTTGTGATTCAGTGATTTTATACCCTCAGTGTTTGAGGGTCACAACAGAGCTCTCAGTAAAACAAATAAATGCCTTTATTTTTTTTTATTTTAATGACAGAAATACCTCAGGTTAACTTCAGGATCTATTTTAATTCTACCCAAACAAAAGTGCATTTCATTTCTAACTAGCATTCCCTATATTCCCTGGATTTCTCTTTCCCTGTAGGTGCAAGTCCTGTCTGTACCCATAAATTAAGTTTGGGAATACATGATTTTTCATAATGAGACTCTAACGCTTTTGAATTTTGATTTCACTGTTTTCCTTACTTCATGAAAGAAAAAAGAAATCAGAAGATTTAAAAAGGACAGAAGAAGAGTTTTTCAGCTTCTAAATGAAAATAAAATAGAAACTCTTTTGCTTTCAATGCAAAAATCTGCAAAATAATGATATATAGAAATTCAAAGCTTAAAGCAGTTTTCCCTTCGAGTTTCGTAATATCAGAAAAACTAACAAATAGTGGTTTAAAATGACTCTTTTATCTATGTTTTTTTTCCTAACAAAATGGGTTGCCCAGTGACAATGTAAATGTAAAAACATGTCAGACCATCCAGCATCACAGGGTCTCCAGGAGGCTACTCTTTCATAGCCAACAGGAGAGGGACAAAATTCTGATCATCTGCTTCCTTTTTGCCTCCTTCTACCACGTTAAACAAAACCCACCTCTGGCATTTCTAAATAGAACAATCAGGACAATCTGTTACAAGGTTTTAACCCCCCCCCTCCCCCCCCC
>VYZT01049994.1:11385-54034 GCA_013400735.1 Pomatostomus ruficeps | reverse complement strand
GCCAAACTGTGGGGCAGTGAAAGAAGTGAGTGTCATCTGGAAGGCTGCTCTCTGCTATAATTATGGACAACTTAAACCCTCAAAGCATCTCTCTGACGAAAATAAGAAGAACTACAACTCCTGCCTGACTTCAATACAGGACAATTAATCAGCCCTGGTTGAACCAAAGTAGGTCCAGGTTGACTTGAGAGGTTAATGGATCTTCAAACTGTTTCAAACAAAGACTTAGACGGTGTTTCAGTGCTGCGAGGAAACACGAAACCCAGGCCTCTTTGGTGTGGCTTTGGGTTTGTTACAAACATCTTGCATAGCTTGAAAACTGCTTTTGATGATCGGCCTAACTTCCCTTTCCTTAGCTTAATCCCAGTTTTCCTGATTGCACTCCTTTGCCTCACCACAAAACCAAAGTTGCCTTTCCCCAGTGCTTACACTTTCCAGATCTTTTCCCCAGGTTTTCTGTCATGCTCTTTCTGCCAGCTCAAAGCAAGAGTTTGCATCTTCAAGGCAATTTCCTCAAAGGTCAGTTTTACCACCATTCCAGTCATTTCTGCTTCTCTTTCCTGATTTTCTTTTTGTATGACAATACCTTCCAACTTTCAAGCAGATTTTCCAATTTTACTGCTGTGATACAAGAAGCAGCAATTCCCTTCCATCTGAAATGAAATGCCTGGGTATTTGCATTTATTAAATACTGTGCTTTTCCAAAGTTTTAGATCATTCCTGGTTCTGATCAGGTATTGCTCCTTTCTAAGTTTCTTTTCCCCTCTGTTTATCACTGCTCAAGACCAGTATTTCCCCAGCAAAAGAGCTTTTAATTTCTACTTCAGCATTCATTTTGTAATTTTCTGCCAATAGTTTATTTCTCCATCTCCTCAGCAAGATTGTATTTCTCTTCTCTCACTGCTGTTTGCATCCCCTCCAAATTCAGCTGCAAATTTAATTTGTTTGCTGCTTAGCCCTTACAGCTATTAACAAACAGTAATGAAAAGATTAACCAACAGAGTCTATCAGCTTAAATTATCCACTACCATGTTTTATTTCTGGAGCTTTCTCTTCTTCTGTTTGCAAATTACTTCTGGGGTAAAAATATGCAAGCACAAAGATTTGGGCAAATCTTCTTTTTGTAGAATTAGCACAGGTCTAGTCAAGTCAAGCTATTTATTCAGCTATGGATATGACCTTTAGATTTCTTTCGGCAGTTTTCAGAGTTGCACAGTGAATAATACGAAGAAATACTTCAGATTTTGTGGGAATTATTCACCCCACTACAGCTTTGTCTCTTTGTTGTGACTAAGATGGGGCTGACTGCTCACCTGGGATGGCACTGCTTTTATTTCCCTGCATTTCATGCTTTTCATTGATCAATCAAACTTTCAAACAGCATTACAGGTGGACTTCCCTCATCCAGCCAGTGCAACATGAAAACCCCAACCTGTCTGACCTTGCAAACATCAGCTGATTTCTGTGTATTCCAGTTTCTGCTGTTTTGAAATGGGGACAATGGTGGTTCTCCTACCTGGTCAGTAATAATCAAGATAAATACTTACGGATTGCTCCAATATCAGTGATGTAAGAATCACAAAATGGCCTGAGCTGGCAGGGACCTTAAAGATCATCCAGTCCCACCCCCCACTGCCATGGGCAGGGATGCCTTCCACTATCCCGGGTTGCTCAGAGCCACATCCAACCTGGCCTGGAACACTTCCAGGGATGGGGCAGCCACAGCTGCTCTGGGAAACCTGTGCCAGGGCCTCACCACCCTCACAGGGAAGAATTTCTTCCCAATATCCAATCTAAACCTGCTCTCTATCAGTGTGAAGCCATTCCCCCTTGTCCTGTCACTCCAGGCCCTTGTCAAGAGTCTCTCTCCATCTCTCCTGTGGGCTCCCTTCAGACACTGGAAGGCCACAATGAGGTCACCCCAAAACCTTTTCTTTTCCAGGCTGAACAACCCCAATTCTCCCAGCCTTTGCTCTCTCAGTGGGGAAAAATCAGCCAGCTCTTTGACAGAGTACACAAAGGATGTCAGGGTATATATCTACAGTAATAAAACCCTACCACCATTCCATAGAGTTCCTTCCTCTGCAGATACAGAAAGTAACAAACAGGCATTTTCACTTGACAAAATTCTTCCAACACACCAGGGAAATTGGGATCCCAGCTTTCAAACCTCTTGTTCTGACCTCCTCAATACACAGACTAATCTGTCAACTGCTTAATGCAAAATGATACCATGGCAGTAGGGGCATAGACAGACAGGTGTAAACATGTGTCACAAAAATGTCAGTGAGGGAAGGGATTGGAACAGAAAAGGACCCTGTTGTGACTGAGAAAAGGCTGCCTGCTCCTGTGACTGATTATAGACCCGAGGATGTAACTGGGATGGCTGATATCAAACCAGACATTACTAATAGTCCAGTCCCCCAGGGGGATTGTGAGAGGATGCTGGGGAGTGCCAAATGCCTCCAGGTAGCTCTCAAGTGCCCTGGTTTTGGTGGCCGGGGAGGGAGGTGCAGGGCCAAAACCCGACAGAATTAATCATGCACAAGGTGTGAGAAGCAGCAGCTGTTCCAAAGAGTGAGGTAAGCACTGAGGAGCTGCTCCTGACTTTGCTCTTGGAATCAGGCAGGTATGTGTACAGCAGCCTCATCTTGATCTCCAAAAAAATATAGATATATCTGTGGAAGGATCAGATGTAGACACACACCTGCCATTGCAATCACCTGTGTGACTCTGCACAGCTCATTTGACTGTTCAGAGCACAGACTGCTCCTTGCAGCAGAGGTGTTATCACAAAACTGGCCCTCAGGAAGATGTCACCGGTTGGGAACGCTTTCCCCAATGACAAGTGGGGTCATGGTCACCCCCACGGCATTGTGGGTTGGTTCAAAGTGCAGATGAGTTTTACATGCTCAGGTGAGCAGCTGTCCTGATGTGCTTTGCTCAGCCAGTTGTTTGAAGAGGAGAAGGAAATGTCAGTGAGTGATTCCGTGGGCTGAACCCATTTCCGTAAGAAATTAGGTGTAGACCATTCACCAGGGGCTACTGGGGCTCAGATGTGTCTTCTCTTTGGAAAATGGCCTTGAGTAAATTAATTAATACAGATCCAAGCTTCTGCAGAGATGAACAAACTTTGGTGGGCTCCCCCTCAGCTGTGTAGCTGTGCTCCCCGGCCCATGTGCCAAAGGAATGGCTTAGTTCCAAATCCCCTCACTTTAAGTCCCAGTTTGATTGGCCATCAGGATGGGAGGGATAACACTTAGGGCTGCCATCACGCAGTCCCACTTGCTTTTGTCTTTGAATTCTTCAGCTTCTTAGAGAGCCTGGCTCTCGTGAAAGCTTTGGCTTCAATCTGTATGTGCTGAAATTTCCATATCCTGAGAAGTGGAAGTGATCAGGAGGGTCACAGTGTCTTTAGGGACGTTCAGCACTCTGCAGCAATCTACCTTCATAAATCCATATTGTACAAACAGTCATTTACTGTTCTGAAATACAGTGCGGATTTTCATACACAGTTATCTCACATTCCCACCTTTCTGAACATTCAGAATGTAGTGATGCTTTTCTTGTTCTATACCTTTTCTATGTCCCCCAAAGCACAGAGGAGGGCTGCATTTCTTCCCAACACAATTATTAGGGAGAGGGAAACAAGGGGGCAATCCATGACTTGGGAGGTTGTGAAAGCAGTGTTCAGCAAACAGTGACAATAATTACGCTGTCCTCTTTGGTAAAAGCCTGGAAAATCTGTCAGCCACCACAAAGCATCATTAGTTGCTTGGTCAGAAGAACAGAAGCTGCTCCTGATTTTTTTAGAAAGTGCCAAACACTTCAAGCTGACTTACATAAATCATGTGGGATATTACAATGCTGAATGTAAAACTCACCAGTCACTTTCCCTTCCATTCCAGTTCCTCTTAGCAATGACTTACAAGTAAATACTTGGGAAGTCTCTCACAATACTAGGATTTCATGCTTTCTGCACAACATTTTAAATGGTGCTTCGCTCTTTCCCTGTGTAGAATGTTCAGAGGCTGATCAAAATTAAGCAATACATGGATTTTTTAAATCACTACAAAAAAAACCTAACAAAATTTTTCACTACTATGCGGGAGCACGGGACTCTCATACAACGAATCAATGTGATTTTGCAAGAGTCCATTTATTGTTTACATTACTCCATTCTTATGCATTTCTACAACTGTAGTGCACGCGATCACGCATAACCCGATTGGGTCTCCCGCCTTGTCTACGCGCCGTGCATGCACCCTTCAGGACACCTGATTGGTCTCAGTCCGGGATGGTGCAGTCCCTCTTCACCTGTTTTTGTTATTCTCTCTTCTACCGTCTTCGTTCCCAATTTAGAACTGCTTGCATTCCTCAGGCCCTGATAAAGGTGGTGAAGATAACTTGGCTGGGGCACCCTGACAGGGTTCTCATGCCTTACAACACTACTACATAAAATAGTGGGTCTGAAAAGAGCAGAAAGTGACTTGCCAGAGTTTATTAGGGATTGAATTTATCCATGGAAGGAAGAGGTAAGCTTATTTACTTCTCCTAAATTTAGACCTTCCCTGAGCTACCTAGCTTAGACAGCATTAATACCCTGCTAATGCTGCAGTGATAGGCAGGAATACAAACCATGAAAACAGAGTGAAGCTAAGCCACAGCTGGGAGATCAACCAGCTTTGCAATGAATGAGCTTTTCTTTTCTGTGCTGCTTGCTTTTCCCCTGTGCCACAAATGTCAGTGATTCCCAAGTCAAACTTGCTTAGTGCAAACCGGCCACAAACACAGCCAAAATGAACTTGTGTCAGGAATTTACATGTAGAAAATTCCAAGAAGAACCTTGAAGAGCAACAAAAACATCTCAATAACATCAGCTAACCAAGAAAAATTTAGCTTGGACAAAATCTTTCTACCTGAAATGAATAATCTGAATTAAAAAAAAAAAAAAAAGAACAATGAAAGAAGAGGAAAAGTCATATGAAGGATTAAATTCTTGGGGGATTCTTATACCATTCTCCAAAAGGCCAAAGAAAGAGCTGCTTGTGCTGAAGTAGCTTCTGTTGAGGTCCATACAATCCTGTGCCCCCCAGGAACCTGGACATTGAGTCAGTCTTGTCTCAGACACGACACCTATGTTGAAACCTTGCCTCCAGTCTACGAGGCCTCTATAAATAATTTACTCACTGGGCTGCACCGAGTAAGCACTTTTTCTGCTTTGTGAATTGCATTGTGGAACTTCTGGAGGCATGGCCAGAAACCACAGAATTATTTGCTTTGAAAATATGAAAAGATAAACATTTTAATGTTTTACATTTTCCTCTCCTTTTTATGGATTTAACAACACACATGCCAAATAAATTTCAAATTATCTGCAGTTCAGACCGGCACAATGTTCCATTTTGGGCAAAGAGCCATTTATCAAATGCAATACTCCTCAGACCTGCAAACAAATATGCTTTTAATGTGTCTTAAAACCAGATTACAGGCAAGGCCATAAACCAGCTGCAGTTTCCCAGAAGCATCCATTTCTCCTATCTAGAAGAGTGCCTGAGACATCTTCTGAGGTGCTGGACTTCATGGACAGCCTAGCAAGTTTTAGTCAGGGACTGGAACCTCTGAACAGCACTTACCAACTCCTTGTTTGGAGGAACTCCCTGGAAACTGTAATCTCAGCAAGCCTTTGTGTTTTCTCTCAAAGTTTCACCCTCAGAAAAATATTAAAAAAATGTTCTGAAACATTTTTACTTTTGCAGCAAATAATTTGTGAAGCATAAATCAAACCACAGGTTGAACTTCAAGGTTAACATCTTTCCCACCAAATCCATAGGACATTTCACATGAAGTTCAGGAAAACACTTTCCAACATTTTTCCCATTAATGGGTTTCCTCCAAGGAGAAGAAAAATAGCTCGCTTGAACTGCTCCAATTCTCAGGTCCCCAGCCCTTCCTTTTTGTGTGCAGCGTGACATTAAAGAGAGCCTGCAGGAACCCCAGCTTTACTTTTCCCACCTCATCACCTGCTCCAACTTGTGTATTTTGCTAGTGCCACTTAGTTTGAGGCTGAGCAGAGCAGTGATTGCATGCAGCTGCATGTTGGCATGCATAATGCTTCTGGCTTTTGGGCTGAGCCTTGTCAGAACTTTGCTCACTGTCCTGTGGACTTGTGTGTCACCCCACGTGTAGACCCTGGGTGCTGTGAGAAATCAGCTCCATGACATCTGTTTAATAATATTTTAACTGTTTTTAAAAGCAAATCCTATGCTGAGGGAGGGAGAAATTGAACAGCAATTTTTTATCCAGAAAGGTCCAGGCTCTGAGATCCATCTACATTAACTTAGTATTTATTTAGGTATGACAGTAATTGTATGGTAACTGAACATCTTTGATTTTTCCCCCCCCACCAAAAGCAAAACACTGCTGCAAGCCACAGTCTAGATTTAGGTGAACTCATGCTGTGATAAACTGAGAATGGAGAAAACACATTTCTTGTCCATAAAAGGACAGCTCACACATCCACAGAGGGTAGCTTTGATTTTGCTGCAGTTCCAAACTATGAAGTGGGGACTCAATCTTGCAGAAAGGAGTTTTGTTTAGAGTGGATAGAAGGTTGTACAGTAAAAGATTTTTTCTTTTTTTTTTTTTCTTTTGCCTTCTTAAACAGAAAATAGTGAATTATTTCTTAATTTGAAGTGGAAAATTTTCTGTTCAAGAGGTCTGACATTTCCACAATTTCTCCTGGAAAAAACACAGACTACTCACAGTGTCGAGGGAGGGGATCCTTCTCCTCATCTCTGCAGTGGTGAGGCACATCTGGAGTGCTGTGTCCAGTTCTGGGCTCCTTAGTACAGGAGTGAGTCCATGAAAACCATTAAGGATTAAGGCAACTGTACTAGGAGGAGAGGCTCAGAGAGCTGGGGCTGTTCATGCTGCAGAAGACAAGGCTCAGGGGGATTTTACTGAAGTGTGGAAATACCTCACAGGAGGGAGTAATAAAGATGGAGCCATGCTCTACTCATGGGTGTCCATGAAAGGACAAGAGGCAATGGGAACAAATTGAGGTATAGAAAACACTGCTGATACATGATTGATTTTTTTTTTTTTAAGTTTAAGGGTGGTCAAATACTGGAACAGGTTGTCTAGAGGGTTGTGGAGTCTCCATCCCTGGAGATACTCTAAACCTGACTAGGCACATCTCTCTGCAAGCTGTCCTGGCTGAAACTGGCCTAGATGATGTCCTGAGGATCCTTCCAACTCCATCTGTCCATGGTCTGTGACTCTGTGCCTTCATCCCAGACTGCTAAAGGTCTCTGACACATGGTGGATGTGTTTGTAGAGCAGGAAAATCAAATTCAAGGCTTTTCTGAGTCACTTGGAGCAGTGCCACAGTCAGGGTTTATCACAGACTATTAGGGTGCTCTAAGTTGAGTTTTGTATTTTCCTCTTCGATCCACTACATGTGCAGTAAGTTTATAAACAGGTGTGCTCTGAAGTGAGTGGTTTGCTTCCATGACTTAAGATTTTACATTGAAAATTGATTTCATTTAAATATAAATGCAAATGGCAAATATGCAGGTGTTCACATGGAGAAAAAATGCTTCCCTAGACAGTTGCTCATGGGTCTCAGTTACACAAACAAGATGACAGAAAGGCTTAAAAAGAAGTGACAAATGAGCTTCTAGAATACGGACAGAAGGCAGAATTAGAAAGAGACCACAGGAATCCATACAGAGCAGCATACAGCAAAGCACAAAGATGCAGCACACTTTTAGGCATGGTTTTCAACCTACTGAATCTTTGAACAAGATTTTACTATTTTAGGGTGTGGTGGGGAGAGGGATGTCCTCAATCTGTGCTTGAATATTTCTAATGGCTGTCAGTTTTCTTATATAAATGCAATGAAGTAACTTTAAAAACCAGCAAGAAATCCAGTCCCCAATCCTGAAAACCACCCCTACAAAATGCTCTGTGGATCCAGCTGAATTCCCCACTTGTATCATAGAGGTGTAATCAGCACTCTGTGACTTGACTGCGTCATTTTCCTTTGATAACTCTTTCCCCTACCAGAGAGAGAAAGTACTATTGAAACACAGGATTTATTTTCTTCTTATGGTAACATTAAACAGAAGCCATTTGATAGCTATGAATTTGATGGGTCTGAGAGATCTCAGCACGCAAAACCTGACAACATTTAGCAAAGTCAAACTTTTTCATTTTACACAGTGAGACAGCTTCCTACTCTGCATGATCCTGCAATTTTGAAAGTAAGTTTCTCTGTAGAATAAACTCTGCGGAAGTAACTTGGCCTCTCTGCTGCCAAGCTCTGGCCACACTATCCGAAGAGCTGCCTACCTCTACAGAGGAAGGGCTTAACTGAAATATATATGCCACTATGCATGGAAAGAGGAAAAGCAAGGCCTAAAATATAGATGACACACCAGAAAAAATTCAGAAGAGAGTTACACTCATTATGAAGTATAACAAATTATACCTGCAAAGAAACATACAGCCTGTGTTTCTGTACCTCTATATATGTATCTTTAAAGACACAGAAGTTATTTTTAAAAAATCCCAATTTTCAGGTTTACAGCCTCTAGCAAACCTCCCTCTTGGATTGTTTTAATGCTGACTTTCTGTTTCTTTGCAGATCTTACAGGTGAACAAGGTGATGTCCATCTTGTTTTATGTGATATTTCTCGCTTACCTTCGTGGTATCCAGTCTTCCAACATGGATCAAAGGAGTTTGCCAGAAGATTCGATAAATTCTCTTATTATTAAACTCATTCAGGCAGACATTTTAAAAAACAAGCTTTCTAAGCAGATGGTAGACATTAAGGAAAACTATCAAAACACAGTGCAGAAAACAGACACTCAGCAAGACATGGATGGAGAGGAGAATGTGAAATCAGACTTCCAGCCAGTTATCTCAGTGGATACAGATATCTTAAGGCAGCAGAGACGCTACAACTCGCCCCGAGTCCTGCTGAGTGACAACACACCGCTGGAGCCACCACCTCTGTACCTCATGGAGGATTACATCGGGAATTCCATGGTGGTGAACAGAACCTCCCGGCGGAAGAGGTATGCGGAGCACAAGGGCCACCGGGGGGAATACTCTGTTTGTGACAGCGAGAGTTTGTGGGTCACGGACAAATCCTCCGCCATTGACATTAGGGGACACCAGGTGACTGTTCTGGGAGAAATTAAAACAGGCAACTCTCCGGTTAAGCAATACTTTTACGAAACGAGGTGCAAAGAGGCCAAGCCCGTAAAAAATGGCTGCCGCGGCATCGATGACAAGCACTGGAACTCCCAATGCAAGACATCCCAAACTTATGTCAGAGCACTGACTTCAGAAAACAACAAACTGGTGGGCTGGAGGTGGATAAGGATAGACACCTCCTGCGTGTGCGCCTTGTCTAGGAAAATAGGAAGAACATAAAACTGCATCTCTTTGCTATATAAATTATTACTTTAAATTATATGATATGCATGTAGCATATAAATGTTTATATTGTTTTATATATATTATAAGTTGACCTTATTTATTAAACTTCAGCAAATCTACATTATATAAGCTTTCTCTCTCAATAAACAAGAGCAAAGGGTGTGTGCCTCTGCTGTGGCCAACTCTGGGGCCTTTTTAAGACTATGTTTGTGACACTGCTTGTCGGCAGCATACAGTAACCTTCCTGTAAAATCTGTGTAAAATCAGTATTTTTCATTCAGTATTGTCAAACCAGTGACTGTCATTTAGTAAACTTGTTAAAAATCAGATCAATGCCAAGAGTTGTGTACATATTTATGTTCCCTGCTCTATATGTTCATATTTAATTGGACCCACAGCATTGATTCCTCACTGCCAAAAAAAATAATGGACCAAAACACATGTTGTAGCCTGCAGATTATGTCAAATTTACAGGCATCAGGTAGCCCTAAAATAAAGTTGATGTGTATTATGCCAGTTTTGCCAGTAAAATGACGATTTTCCCTCTGTTTCCCAGCATTTCCCAGCATTTCAAAATGGCTGCTAGTAATCCAGGCACATCTATTTGTGTTTTGGAAGCACATTTGTTTTGCAACTGTTTCTAATGCTGCAAGTGCATCATTAAAAAAAAATGAAAAAAATCTGAAATATTTGTAGCTGAAACTTACTGAAGCCAAGAACTGATCTAAATATATTATTAATATAATACGTAAAAGATGGTTTGTTGTGATCAGCCTCTTCCTCCTCACATGAATCAATTATCTTCTGCTTGCATTGTTGGATCATTCCTCTCTTTGTGAGTTTTTAAATTAGAAACAAAGCTGGTGGTGTCTTAACCTTAAAAGAGCCCTTGACTTGCAAATAGTAGTAAAGAAAGATATGATATCCTGGCATGGATACCAAAGCCACACGGCCGTGTGAAAGTTTCCTTCTTCTCAGCAATCCATTCTCCATCTTTCACAGGGGGAATAATGTGTTGAACTGCTCAAGAAACCTGGTACCTTTCACAGGAACGTGAAACCTGGAACCTTTCACAGGTGGCTGAAATCCATGAGGCCTGTAGTTATACTGAAGTTCCTCAATTAAACAGATGAGCTGCTGCTTAGGACAGACAAATGTGCTAGTGTGTATTTACCTCAAGCTCTTCCTTGGATTGTCGTGCAGCTCCTTGGGGGACAGGAATAATGACACTACTTGAAGAGATGTCCCATTACACGTTAGCTGTGCAATGCCCTGGATGGGATCCCACTCCCAGGAAGTAAATAAGAATTTATGGCTAGGAACAGAATTCAGACTGGGCTGCACAATATCTGTGTCCAGATAGATCCAGCCCACAGCCAGGGCTGGGAAATACCAGCTACTCAAAAAGTTTTACGCTCAGTTTTTTCCTGATGGTTTTACATTACAGCTTTCACTGCCGTAGCATGTTCAGCATCACAAATGAAAACGAGATCAGAGCCCCCGAACACAAGGTTGCAGGATATCTTTGCTCATAGAGTTTTCGCTCCTGGAAAACCAGCTTCCAACATGTATCAGGCCACAAAAGGCAGCAAACTGCAGTCTCCCCTAATCCCCAACAGTGAGTGCTGCACACCATAAAACCACCAGGGAGCTGGACAGGTTGCCTTGAGGCCAAGCACTGGGACAATTGTGTCCTGGAAAGCCCAGCTGGAGCACATGGGTATTTTCTTCAGGGGAGGCCAGCAGCAAAGCTTTTGAGAACCATCTCAATTTTCAGCATGAGGCCAGGGTATTTACCTCACAGGAAATATCATCACCCCAGAGCACTAAATCCTAACTTTGCTTCAAGCAATAACAACTTCAGAGGTTCAATACCAAGGCAGCCATTAAAACGAGAGGATGTAATGTAACAAGGAACTCCGTATCTGATAGATCTGATTAGAATATTTCTCATTTCTTAGTAAACATTTAAAAAAACCCCAACCCCACAGAGCTTTTGCTACTTTTTCTAGTAGGAAAGTTTAAGTTTTAACTAATCTTTTTGGCTTGGGGGAATAAGTATATTTTTCAGAGTTCAGCCCTGCCAGATTTTTTTGTAAGTTAAATGCTTGTTTTGACACCCTGAATTCCCAAATAAAGGTCATTTGCAGATGCTGGGAGCAAGTTAGAGCTGATATTGTCATAATCATTAACTTTAGAGATCTCCTTGCTTCACTGTGCCACACAAGTCTATCTCCATGTGAGAAGAGGAGGTAAGAAGACCAACTGAGCTTGGTGGAATCCCATTAATCAGAAACTACCTTGTTCCTGCAGTGTGGATGTCACTTTTGTTTACATCACTGTAAATCAAGAGAAACTCTGTTGAAGACAGGGGAGAAAACGTAGCTTTATAGCCATGTAAACAACATTGGAGTTGATTCTGATGCCTTTATTTCTGCTCACAGAAAATCAAGGGAGGTTCATTGTTTAAAGGTTCAAAGAAAGCCATTTGTCATTTTCCACTGTAAATCCAGTAACAGGAACTGGTCTTTGACTTTTGACTTTAACAAGTGTTTTACAAGCAGCCAGCAAAAATGTCTCAGAGTAAATATGCCTGTCATCTGAAACACATGAGATGAGAATGGAGCGTGGTGTGTACGGTTATTAGACCGGCTGCCTCTTTCCCACCCCAGGAAAACAATGAGCGGAAGTGTTACCCCCTGGATCTGATCCAGCTCCCACTAAAGTCAATGGAAAAAAAAAAATCTCACCTTCTCCAGTGGAAGCTGAATCAGGCCCCAAGTGAAGAAAAACCTGTAGATCTCGACCAGAGATCAAAGCAGTCCCATCCATCAGTAATGCATTCCTGTAAATCCTGTGTACGCACAAGATGCTGTATAATTTTGTAACAAGTTTGTAAACAAAGCCTGTAATAAATTTGTTAAGGTCTAATTCTCTTTTCACTGTAGCCGGGGGTGGTTTCATTGTCAACTTTGGTCATGGCACAATGAATTCAAAATTCCAATCCAACTTTTATTTTGTTTGTGCTAAGTAATTAAGCAAAATATTCAGCTCTCAACGCCAGTTTAATTTAAGCATTCTAAAAATCACTTCCATTAGGCAGCTCAGATGCTCTGTCAATACTGTTTTGCCAATAGATCATTATAAACACACATTTTATTTAGATTTTCTCCCAAATGACCAAATGCTATTCTGAAATTGCCTGTCTGTGTCAAACTGTATTTTCTCTGCTTTTTCCCCCCTAGTTTTTTTCCAGTCCATTTAGTAACAGCAAAAAATGCTCCACTGAGGTTTTGGGAAACCATCTGCATTTATTTTATCACCTTTGAACATGTGTTCAGAAATGAAGTCTGTGCAGAGAGTTTACTGCTACCAAGAGATTTGCGCGGCTGCACCAGGAAGAAGCTTTGACTGGACTTTACAGAGTGTGTGCTCAAAACCACTATGTTCATACTCTGTTATTTCAATTCTTTAGCAACTCGAGGCTTTTGCATTGTGTTTCTGCAGACAATACCAAACAGGAAACGAGCCTGATTGGGAGTTTCAAAATTAAAAATTTCATGATAACAACCTGCTGGTTTTGACCTCTCGGCGAACACATTTGTGCAGCAAAGTCAAGCGCAACAACGTTCATTTCATTTAATAGAAACATTGTGGCAAAAGCAGTGGGATTCTGTGTTTTCCATGTTTGGTAAGCATGTGTAATTCATCATGGATGTGGGTCAGGGGGAGGAGGAAGAGAAGGAGGAGGAGGATAGGATAATAAGCACTACAGCTTGTGAGAAGTAAAAGGCTGTGCTCCGGCTTGGAGCATTTTAAAGTGTGGAGGGGTTTGTTCTCTGAAAGGCTTTGTCTGTATTTTGTTACAGCAGATGGCAGAATGATGAAGCAAGCACAGATGTGGTGTAAAAAAACCAAGCAATAGGAGGATAACAAAAACTTTCCCGGGAAAGTCAGCCATTCGCTACCACTGTGGGTCCCGGCAGTTCTGTGCAGGTGATTGCAGAGCTCAGCAATGACATCCCTAGTTTAATGATTTAACTCATCTCTGTGGAAAAAAGAAAAAAAAGAGTAATTTTTTTTCCCCTGAAGCTCATTACATTCATGAGTTGGATAATTTTCTTTCTTTTCTTTTTTTTCTTGTCCCTTTGAGGTTTTTTCTTTTTTTGCTTTTGGTAATCTCTAGCTGCTCTGTCACCTCTGATGAACAACAGGCGGTAATGCTTAGCATGAATGTCCCCAAATATAGATTTCTCCTTTATTTTAGGGCTGAGCTTTGAAGCCAGCGGCACCTGAAAGCCATACCTTCACCACAGAACTGGCCTATTGATGTCATGACCTCATGTTTCCGGACATTTTGATCACAGGTTCCTATTTTGGAGCTCTTACCCACACAATTAGGTGAGATCATGACCAGGCTGATTGAGAAGTGGCTGTATACATAAAAACTAAGGAGCAAAGAGAGAGTGAGGCAGCCCTGTGCCAGCTTTGCATCCACCTTCATACATCTCCTGCTCTGATTTCAGTCTTGAGTTGCACGATCAAAGGCTGGTGATCAAGGCTTGCTTTCTGCATGTCCAAGGGTTCAGATGCCCAGGATATCCTGTAATAGTTGGGGTTGGGAGTGTCCTTAAAGATCATCTCATTCCAACTCCCCTTCCATGGGCAGGGACATCTTCCACTATCTCAGGTTTCTCAGAGCCCAATCCAGCCTGGCCTTGAGCACTTCCAGGGATGATCTTTGGCAGGAGGACAATTTCTCAGTTCACATAAACATGCCTTGTATGAATTTGGGTATACCTTCCGCAAGAGGTTGTTGTGGTTGCAGTGTCAGCCCTCTCCAAAACACAGCATATTGTCACCCTTTACCTGTGTCACAGGGAGCAGGCAGAGTCATTGACAGACCAGCTAATTCATCCAGGGGAGGCTGCTAAGGAAGCAGGTAGTATGGTCCTTTCCTCTAAGCAAAAATATTCCCACAGAGGGTATGAGAAAAGCAAAGGAAGCATTGGAAAATACAGGGAGTTGGAGCTGTTGGGAGGCAAACTTCTTGCAGAGATTTCGGTAAGTGAGGGAGAATTCAGCTGTTCAACTGTAACATCAGATGAAAGGCTCTTTCCTGCTATGATAAGGGTTAAATAAATACCATTAGATCATCTGTACCAGTAATTCAAAAGCAAAATGAACCTCTATTAATTGGGGTTAATCCCCCAGTGTTGATGAAGTATTAACCATGCTCACTGAGCACAAATGATGAAGCCTTGCTCTCAGTCACCCTGTGCAGCCCCTCTTTTCAGCACTCAGGACTATGAAGCTGCTAAGTGAGGGCAAAATTTGTCTCCGAAGGTACTAAATCCAAATTGAATGCATGGGGGGGAGCCCAAGTTGGAAGCATTATCCGCCACACAAAACAAGCCAAATTTTTAACAGGAGTTCATAAAAATTGCTCATTACTTCGTCTAGTTCCAGGGATTTAGGTTTTAAAATAAGTTTTGAACTGTCTGGTATGACCAGTACACATATATTTAGCAGCAATTTACAAAAGAAAAAAACCCTGTAAATGGAAATATGCAGCAAAATACTGTGTGTAGCACTGCAAATAACCTCTGTTGATTCTTATTTATGTTCTCAGTGTCTCAGAGAGGAATTTTAATACAAATCTTGGTTTTGCTTTACACACGATATTTTGTGAAATAACCACCTCAACTTACTGCTTGTAGAAGTTTGTGGTGTGCAATCTCTGTGGATAATGAAGCAGAAACATGGCTCTAAAGCTGCTGAGCAATGTAAGAGTTGTAAGCCCCACGCTCGTACAGCAGAGAGTGAAAACAAATGTGTGAAAATGACAGAATTGGTTTCTCAGGCTCAAAGATTAAATATGTTTTAAAATATCAAATGACAGCTTTTGTCAAGTTATTACAAGTATCTAGAGTCAGATTTGTATGTGACACAGCCCACTGCTCACATGGAGCATAATTGTTGTAATCTTTGTTACTGCACAAATCTACTCAATGTGATTCCAATTAAGTTCAGAAAACAGAAATATACTTATTTCCACACTGCTGACAGAGCATTCAGAATAACCCCAATAGATGAGCCAAATCTCAGGTCAGAGCATGATCCCTGAATTTATGTCCTAAGGATAAAAGTACGAGGCAGGAATGTTTTTCTGCAGAGAGTGAGCTCAGCTGCCACAGTCGCAGTGTCTATGCCATGCTGTCACATGTTCGAAGACTTAAGGAGGTAGGATCTGGTCAGCTGGAGAGCTGATGGGAAGAAGGAGTGGGGGATGGATTGGGAAATAATTATTACATTGCCTCCTTGAAAACTAGATCCCCCAAACACATAAAATGCAGCCATCAGGATCCTCCTGATCTCAGAATCTGACTCAGAGGCACTTATTCCCTAGGTCAATAATCTTGGATTCCTGACACTTGGCATCAGGACATGGTGCTTGTCCTAGGCGGGGGTAAAGGTGAAAAAAAATCCCTTCTCCCACCATAATCAGATAACAGCAATTATGCGAAAGGGAGTTCTCATGGGAACAGTTTTGTCTCAAACTCCCATGGCTTTTTTAAAGTTTTTTTCCACAGAAATGGAAGCTGTGTGTTTCTGAGAAAGGCCTGCTGCCTGTAGTTTTCTCAGAGGAATATGAGGGTGCTGGAGAACAGAACCTAGGCAGAAAGAGGGAAATTTTCAATGACTAGAGTTATTCAGTGATCTATTCTCCCTTCACTATAAAATTATGTGGTGAAGTTTCCTGCTGCAGGGACAATTTGCATGTGAGTGACAATGAAAAGCACCTCAGGACTGGATTGAGGAGAGGAGCTCAGCAGCCCCTGTGGCTCCTTCCTCTCTTTTCCTAAATGCCAGGGAGACTCGAGGGTGTCAGTGGCACAAAGAGGGAGAGCAATGACAGCGTATCTGCAGAACACGCTTCCCCATTCACAACAGCCAGGCAAAGGTAGCACAAGGACAACTCCATCATCCCAGAGGCTGATCCTGGGCAGGCCCATCATCTCCCTCCATGGGATCTCAAAGAGAAGGATCCATGGTGCCATTTCATAAACCAGGTTTAAGAAATAGCAAGGCAATGCTGCAATGGTCTGGATCTGGTTCACACAAAGTGAAAGGCGAAATCTGGTGGGATTTTTTTCAGCACTATTTGCTCTTGAGCAGTTTATTTGCATCCAGAATGTACAAGGAAAAAATTATGTGAATAGTGGAAAGTGTCTAAGCCACACATACAACTAATAAATACTTAGCTTTATTCTGATCTCATGCAGGTTTAATGCCTGAGTTCAGTGGGATTAGTCCCAGTTTTTACTGATACAATAAAGCTTGGAATTACATCTGTGACATTTGAAAGCAGGTGGTGGGGCTCTGTATGAGCTCACACTCTCCATTTCTGTGTGCCACAAAGCTGCTGCCCATGCAGCTCCAGGATGGATGCCGATAGAATTATTTAATGTCATAGGTTATAGGAACCTACACTTTCCTGCTTTAAATCACAGCTGCCCTGCGCGGAAGGATATTGTTGTCAGATCTCAGACTGATTCAATGCAGCTCACCAGGGAAACCCCAGGGGTTTTTCATGCCACCAGCTAAGCAGTCTTCCCCGAGAACCATGATGCAGAGAATTCAAAATCAACTCTGATTCTTGCATCAGATGGAACTTCAGTGGCTTTGTTTTGCTTGAAGAAGTGATGAGAAGTCAAAGTTAGATGTGCAAGTACTGGCACTCAGAATTAAATTCTGAGATCCTTAATGATTCCCAGTACAAGAAAACTGGGAGATGAAGGCATCCCATGCTCACTGCAGGCTCAGTGAAGATGGTTTTGTTCAGAAACAAAACTGCTTTAGGCAACAGCAGTTTGTTTGGAGCAAAGACAAAGATCCCAGTCCTGCTGAACAGTGGTGCCCAAGTGAGTTTCTTTTTTATTCACCAGAAACGTCACATTTTTTGCTCTTCCAGGCATTTTTCAGTAGGTATTATGGAGCATAATTAACAGGATAACTTTTACTACATTAGGAATATTCCAGAACTATAACCTGAAATAAACTGAAATGACTGATCCTGGTTAAGCATCACATCCTGAGTTTTGAAGCCCTTACCAGCCTTCAATAATAACTCAGTTTGCAAATACAGCTTGACTTCTTGGTTAGGAAAACTTCCTTGAGAATTTTCTCTTCATCTTCTTTTCCATTAAATCTTCACAAATACCAGAGATTTTACAGTGCCTAAACGTAATCTGAAGTATCCCCTTCTGTCAGCCCTGAGGTCATCCATTCTTCCACGAAGTATTTACTAAATATTCCATTGCCCCAACAATTATTTGCTCAGTGGGAACAGTGTAGGCTCAAAGAGTGAAGAGCTACAGCTCAGGAGGTGTGAATACAGAAAATAGCACAAAAATTTATATCAAGAAATTCACTGGACAGCCAGAACTGGAACTTAAAAAATCTTCAGGGGAGAAAAGAGGAAAATTAAGAAAACCAAAATCCAAAAGTTTGCAAACTTAGGGAAAAAAATCAGCTGACCTTTGATAATAGCAGCAATTGGGGGTTTTTTTCCTCACAGGGTTCATCCCCCTCTGCCTTGCAAAATCCATTCCTTTCCCAACAAAGTAAAATATAATAGCGTGAGCTGAAATTCTGCTGTCAGGGAGACTTTCGTGCTTAGAGCATTCAGTGGGTCTCTGCTCATTGTGTCTGTAGGAGTGGTTTATAGATCCATTCTAAAAAAAAATACCCCAAAACCACAATCAGGATTTACTGAGAGCCAATTCTATAGCTCAGTCTGCATTAAAGTGTATTTAGCTCACTCTAACTGCTTGCAAAAGTCTTGATCCAAAATCTAAAATAGCCCTTAAGTTCACATCCAGTTTTAAAGGAAAAAGAGCTGTCAAGAAGTTGGTAAGATTAACCCTGTGCTTAAAGCTGAGCACATGCTCAAGTGTTTTTAGGGATCAGGGTAATAATAAGGTTCATTAGTGATTTTATTCCTGGAACTTATATTTGTTCACTAAAAAAACCCAAATGAAACTATAATATGATCAAGCCTCTTAGCTCCTATCCTATAAATTTTTCTAAAAAATCCCAGGATAAAAGAAGTACAAAAGATAATCTGTGAGCATTTAAGACTTGATCCAAAGACCATGGAAGTTTGCAAAAAGCTTCAAAAAATTTCTAGTGGGTCCTGAGTTATGTGCTTGATAATTGAATCATGGTCAATAAAACACCACGGATTTACAGGGCAATGAAAAGAACATACCAAATAAAACTGATCATTCATTGTTTTTAGAAATCAAAGCACAAAATTAGCAGTAAAGCATTTGGCAGCACTTCACAAATTCTTCCTTGAAAAAGTCATTCAAATGGACTTGGATATGAATGCCATTGCCTGCATGGGGTGCTGGGGAAGGGAGGTCGGCTACATGCAGAGACAACTGGAAATGCCAGGGGAAGAAGTCATTCCATGGGTAACTGTGGGAACAGCTTTACACCTGGGGTGAAGTCATCGAGGCCACCTCAGTTATTGAGGTGCCCACCCCAGTGTCTGAGGGCAAATTGGACACTTCTCTTCAAATGAGGGGTTTGACGACAGCACTTTCTAAAAGGTGCTGAGGAAACAGAAAATCTTTTAGGCAGTGATGTCAGATTACTTCCTCCTTGCCTTGTACCTCTTATTCAAACAGCTGCTTAAAAGCTGCTACAACTGCAGGTGAATATTTTAGTGATATGCCCAAAGAAACTATTTCTCTGGATTTATCCCTCCTACTGTCCATATACCCCATCCAAGACTTGAGCAAGTTGCTACAATGAAGTCCTAAGCTTTTCCAAGTCCTTGCTAGATGGCTCCAATAACTTATGGAAGATTTAGAGCAAACACATAGACTTAAATATTATTTAATATCATCCTCGATGTCAGGATGGGTGAGCACCCTTCACTGTGGAGATCCAGAGCTGGTAAAAGGACCACTATCTGTCACTGCAGCTGGCAAACTGCTGTCAGGACAGCACTAACACTTGCTTTCACATCTCCCTTCCCTCCCAATTAAATTCTTCTTCTGTCCTTATTAATTCTCCAGATGAATTTATTAGTCTCTCAAATGTGAGGGACTCCAGGGAAATGTGGCCAAAACCAGACTGTGAGATTAATTTCTTGGCCAGCTGGAAACAGCCTGTATGCTGCAGGCTGGGCACCCCTGTCTTAGCTAGTGGTGAATTCCATCAGACTTAAAAAGAAGAAGAAAAAGAGGATATACGCTCCTTTTCTGTCAGGATCACAACCTTATTTGCAGACCACTTTGTTTGTCTCCTGGTCCAACATGTACTGACAGGCTAAAAGTAGCTACTACCTATGAGGAGAAAGGGAAAGGGGGTTGGGCTAAATGAGAGGGATTTTTGGGAGTGAAGTGCCCAGAAAACATTCATCTATCACATAGTGAAATTAATTTTTCCTTAAAATAATAAAAAATACAATAGTCCATCATAGGTAAATATACGTTTACATAGTTATTGATTCCCTTTTACCCTATGTGATTTTTCTTTTTTTTTTTATGGACCTACTCTGCAATTCCAGAAGCCTCCCATGGGCTGGAAGCATTGTCCCTAATCCGGTTTACTTACAAATCCCAGCAGTTCGAATTAAGATGTCCTGTCAAGGGGAAGTCCCAGGTGCTTTCAGCACAAGTGTGAGCTCTGAAAATGACGTTAAAGCTGTCAACACGGACCAAAAATGAAAGGGGTCATGGCACAGAGATGGAAATCCCAGGGCAAACAGCTTCAAATGAGGGAGGGGAGAGAAAAAGGAGCGGGAAAGAGACAACTTCTTTGGACACTTGGCAGTGGGGACAAAATGTCAATCCTCAAATGTTCCATTTACAACAGAGATGATGAATTGGGTGCAAGACAATGACCCATTCCTGGGCTGGGCAGGGACAGGATAAAGCAGCTCTGGAAGACAGACTGAGGTTAAGCATTAGTTGGAGCCAAGGAACTGAAGGCCACCTACGCAGATCAAGTAGGAAAGCGCTAATAGAAGAGACATTTTGGGAGTTAAAAATATATCCGGTTCTTTAATCTGGGAACACAGTGCTGTAAAATAACAGCTGGACAGCGAGGAAGAACAAAGTTCTCCTCGGTGGTTGAGTGAAAGGTGGTTGAGTGGAAAGACAACGTCTGCTTGATCAGAACAGGCCCTCAGCCAGGATGGCTACGTGTGGAGAAAGGCAGGGTCGCATTCCTCTGAGATGGCAGCACAGCTCTGTCCCACAGGCCAGGGCAACAGTCTTCAAAGTAACAATGAAATATTAGACGTTTTAAAAGGATTTCCCACTATATTGATGTTGTTCCCATAATACAAGCCAAGGAGTAGGAAGGCAGCACATCAAAACATGTTTGCATGCACTTGGGAACAGGCGTCTCTTCTGCACCAGACAATGCTTTCTACTGCCTGTAAAGGCAACATTTGGGCTGTGAGTCCATGGAAAAATCTTCCTACGGCACCTGCACCAAAAGCAGGATGCTGAGAAAGCAGCCTCAATTGCTGATGATGCTTGAAGTAATGCACAAAATCCAGGGGCGTGTCAGATCCTGCAGGGATGAGCACTCCCATTCTGACCCAGTGTCCAGCTGAACCATTCCACTGCTCCAAGGACAAAATCGGGCCCTGTTGTTTAGGATTGCTGTGACTGTCCATGAGCCAGCAGTGCCCTGGGGACCAAGAAGGTCAGTGATGTCCTGGGGTGCATTGGGAAGAGCAGTGCCAGCAGGTCAGGGAGTGATCCTGCCCCTCTGCCCAGCCCTGTGAGGCACAGCTGGAGAGCTGCGTCCAGTCCTGGGCTCCTCAGGACAGGAGGGACAGGGAGCTCCTGGAGCGGGGCCAGCAGAGGCTGCAGAGATGATTTAGGGCCTGGAGCATCTCTGCCAGGGAAAGGCTGAGGGGGCTGGGGCTGTTCAGCCTCAGGAGGAGCCCCAGCTGAGAGAGGCCCTCAGCCCTGGGTGTCCCTGTCTGCAGGGAGGGCTCCGAGCAGGGCCCAGGCTCTGCTCCGGGGGCTCAGCAATGGCACCAGAGGAACGAGCAGGAACTGATCCCAAGAAGTTCCCCCTGAACAGGAGGCAGAACTTCTTCCCTGGGCAGTGACCGAGCACTGAACAGAGACCAGAGAGGGTGTGGAGTCTCCCTCACTGGGGATATTCCAGACCCCTCTGGACACAATCCCATGCCCTGTGCTCTGGGATGGCCCTGCTGAAGCAGGGAGGTGGGGCCAGCTTCCCCAGTGTCGTCCCTTCCAGCCTGACCCATCCTGGGATTCTAGGATTCTGTGTGGGCAGTGACTGACCCACGGCAGGGCACAGACTGAACTGTGCTACAGCTTGGGATTGTAGAGCTCTCGTGCACTTCAGTTCAGAAGCACAATTCACACAAGGCAGGCAAGATGTGGCTGTGGCTGTTGTGAGGGGTTAAATATTCATCTGTCAGCAGCACCTCTGCTTGAGAGTGAGCTCTGCAACCACTCAAACCACCACAGAAAAATCGCAGGTCACAAGATCCAGGCTCAGGAGCTGAAAACACTCTCAGCACGTCCCAAGCATCACATTTGTAGCAGCACAGGACATAGGCACTGACACTGTCTGCATCCCTGCAGTCTCCTTTCTGCCAGCTCAGTGTTCCCCTCCGTTGCAGCTTTTACATTTTTCTTTCAGACTGTGGTACACGACAAATGCAGAACAGGGACAGCTACCACAGTTTTCTATCTTACAGTCTTAACTTTGCTTCCTAAATCCACTGCAAAGCTCGGAAGAGGCATGAAGCAGGAAAAGACTGTCATCTTGCAGTGTAACAACTGACTCCTTTAGGATATAATAGCCACTACTCACATTTTTCCCTTGGATAAGCTGTTGGCATTCCAGAAGAAAATGGTAGATTCCTGAACTTACTTATGAGTTTGCTGCAGGCTAACCACATTCATACAAGACTGTGTAGATCCCCTGCTGTTACATTAATTTGTAGGCAAGCCTGTCAGCTCTTTCAATTAAAACTTTTGGTTTGTGATGGAAATCAGGCTTCCAAATTTACTTCCTTTTCTTGCAAATACTATTCTTTATTATTCAAAAGTTATTATTCCAATATCCTCATTATCACATATTACATATTACCCTTCAGGAACTAGTTTTAAACCATTCAGTGGCATCCAGATTTTTAGCTGACATAATACAGGATGTATCAAGGGTAGCAACATTCACTGCTGCTGTTTAGTGACTCCGTGCATGACAAAGGTCTGAGAATTGACATCTGTTTGACACATCATGTTTCCTTCAGCCACCGTGCCTCTTATTACCTTCAGCTGCTACCTCTGCCTTGTACTCTCAAATCCAAGACTACTGCAAAATGAATTTTATTTATGCAGTAAACAGGGCACCTGTCTGGCATCTGTTTTAAGCATTTATCACTGACAGTGAAGCTGCCTGCAGTAGAGAGAAAAACAAAAATATTCTCTCAAATTCAGAAGAAAGAGCCTTCAGAAGACTGCTTAATCATTGTAATCTGGCAACGTGCTGTATCCTGGAACTGATCCTGCTCTTTACTACTAAAGAACAGAGACAATTTTTCAAAGCTATGGACATCCATACCACAAATGATGTGTTACAGCATTTTCACCATGATCAAACACAAAAGAAAAGCCAGACTTACCTCTGGGCGAGTCTTTTTGGATCATTACACGCATGAACGGCAGAGGTTTGAGGAGGGAGAGGGATGTGGAGAAGCAGGACAGGTGCTAATCAGAATAGGCACCCAGCAGCCAGCACTTGCAAAATGGCTACGGGAAGACTGGAGCAGTTTGGCTCTGCAAGACTTAAAGGGCCAGATTTCCACAAGCACACTGGGGCAAAAGCCTCTGGAAGAGCCCAGTTTCCCACCAGGAGAAGGCAGGCCCCAGTCCTGGAAATATTGAAGCATGTCCTTAACTCTAAGCATGTGAGGACTGCTGTGTCTGCAGGACTGCATTTACTGACCTGCACAAAGTCACCCCAGGAGGGGATGCTCCAGCAGGGTGCTTGTGACAGCTCCATCACAAAAGGAGTGAGGTGCCTTCACTGCTGAGTTACTCTGATCACTGAAGGGTGCTGAGATACCTTCTAGAAGTCCAGAAAGGGAAGAAAAAAAATAATCAAAATGTGTTCAAGAAACCCCTCAAATTGTTGCAAGAAACATTGCTCATGTATTCGCTCTGATAATTCTTTTTTTTCAGCATAATACCCACAATAGATGCCCATCTAATTGAAACAATTCCAGAGTACTTTGGACTGCTCAAAACAAGTGAAAATAACCCCAGTTTTGGATTTACAGCTTCCTTCCCCTCTAGAACTGAATCACAAATTGTCAAATATTTTGCAGTGAGAGCAGAAACACCCTAATGACAGGGCAGAGGAGACTTTGAAGACACCAAATCAATATCAGAGGGTTTCAAAAAAGAGTTTCCCCTTAGCTTTGCTGCCCAAAATTGTCACAGCATGGCTGCATGGGACAGCTGGAGCCTCTATGGTGTCCCCAGACCTTTGTCCACCACAAAGGCCCCCAAAACAACACATATGAGCTTCCTTTGCAGTCATGAGAGGTGGCATCATGACTCTGGGACAGTCAGGAGGGGATTTCTGCAGTTATGGGATATGAATAGGCAACACATTTGGGCTCAGGCTTGCTCTGAAGTTGCTCTTCTACATCACAGAATCATAGAATCACAGAATCTTAGACTCATAGAATCAAAGACTCATAGACTCACAGAATCATAGAATCATAGAATCACAGAATCTTAGACTCATAGAATCATAGAATCATGGAGGTATTTGAGTTGGAAGGGACCCTAAAGATCATCACATTCCAACCCTCCTGAAAAAAAAGAACAATATGGAGTTGCTGATGGGATTTTTTTGCTTATATTGAATCATGTAACTAGTTGAATGCTGAAAGAATTGAAACCTGAGGGTTTTTTTCATATTTTCCCATGTGATTAGAAGCTAATCTTAGCTGTTTTCCCATTGCCATCATTTTCCTCCTGACACTGAGTTTGCTCTAAGCTCTATTTGTGTTCCCACAAACATGAATCAACATTAGGGTCAATATTTCAGATATTTTACTTCTTAAAACTTCATTAAATTCATATCACCAAATAAACCCCTGTGTATGCAATAACTCTGAATTGCACACAACGCATAAACCACTCATCTTTGATTGCCTCCAGACACAGGGGGCTGTGACCCTCTCAAACATCTTAGCACCAGAGGAATTGCCCTGCAGGTTTCATTTGCTGCAGGATGTTTCAGGAAACGTGGTGGGGGGTTTTGCCCCCTAATTGAAATATCCTGAAAATGTTGTGAGACTCATTCTGCTCCTACTTACAGCACTAATTTGTTCTGTGCCAGTCACCTCAGTGAGGGTGACACCAGACCTAAGTTCCCTCTGCTCAGTGGAAGTAGTTCCCACTCTATGTTTTGTGTGGGTTGTAGCTTTTTTACTGTGTGCATGACCGATTACATGCTATTGACATGCCATGAAAGTTTGCCAGATGTAACTTAAAATCCTATTCTTAATGAATATCTGGGCCTGAATCCGATTTTTATTGTACTACGTTCACACTGGAGCAGCAGCAATGTTGGAGTGAGATTAGAAGGGATCCATGGGCTGAATCCTACACCCAAGAACAACCATGGGGAAAATCAGGTGGAGTGATGGATGTTGAACATATGGCAGCTGGAACCTGAATGTTGCATTTAATATTGTGCATTTCAAACATTACTAATAGGGTAAGCATTTGTGGATTCTGCAATCAATTAATGGGGCTAAGTTTACCATCTCAAGACTTCTTAATAATAGAAATTCAAAGGCAATCACTTAAGGGGATTTCTTTATACCCTGCCATTAAAACAAATGTTCCTTGTAAGGCATTAGTACAGGTGGGAAGAATTTACTATACAGGGATAAGAAAATCACACAGGAAATGTTCCAATGATTGTTTTAAATATCTCTGGGTGAGGTAGCAGGTAAACAAAGCCAAGGAACTTCAGAGAGTTTGAAAGCTTTCACTTTCTGAGCCAGACTGTCCTTTCCACAGACACACTCCTTAAAAAATTAGGTACCAAAAGATTTATCGGCTGGAATGGGGAAAAGTTTTAAAATAGTTTTCTTCATTGCTTTAACATGAAGCAACTGTCCTGGTTTCACAGACAGGTATCTGCTAAAGAAGGCAGAAGCTTCCCTTAGAAAAGGAAATGTAACCCCCTTCTCTCCGAATTAGTATAATTTTGAAATCAAGGGGCTTTCGGGCAATGATATAAGAAAAGGAATAACAGTTCTTTACTAATATATATCTATATCTATATATCTATCTATATATATATATATATATATATACAATGAGGCAAACAACAACAATGGTAACCACAACAAAACAAGGACAGGAAAAAAACCAAACCAATGAACCCAATGAACAGTTTAGCAATTCCTCTTTGATGCAGTTGTGGTCACAGCCAGTCGAGGAGCAAGCTGGGAAGACAGGGATGAGCAAAGTTCTAGGGTGTCAAAAGCTCAGCAGCTGAATTGGAAACTGCGGGATGTCCCGGCAGGCAGGGGGTGAGATGGCTAGGTGCGGCAGGGCTGGCTCCTGGGCCACAGCCGGGAGAGGTTGGCTCCCTGGGAGGGGGAAGGGGACTCGAGGATCCCGAGTTTTCTTCCCTCAAGACATTGGAGTGGATGGTGGAGGGTCGATAGGAGCACGCAGCTGAAGACAGAAGCCTGCAGTGGTGGCAGATTCTCCCTGGAGCTCCAGCAGTCTCTCTCTCTCCTCTGGATGTCCGGAAGTGAAATACCCTGAAGCTGTGCTTAGCCTCTTTTTAACTAGTCCCATTCCCCCACTATCACCGCCCCCCTCCGAGGGGGAATCTCAGATAACAGGGAATCTTAGATAACAGACTAGCTGGCCGGCCGCACCCATCTCAGAGCCAGCTCTTTGTCTTTCTTAAGTACCCAGCCATTACCATTCCTTAGCATCAAATGTGGGGGAAAAATTCCTAAGAGAAAGAAACAAAAGGGAGAAGGATCCCAAACCCTTACAGCAATTCACAGTGTGTGCACGTCCCTAGACATAGGGGCAGATTAAGATTATTCCATGTTTTGATAGAACAAATCCCTTTATAGCTTGCTTTAAAGTTTGGTTTAATTGTGTCAAAGCTGGATTTATGCTCCCTTGAGTATGTGTAGACATAAGAATTTGAGGTTTTTACTGTATTGGACTTAAAAATTCATCTTTTTCTGTATCAAATGCTGTTATATGCCATATTAGGTGCTTATACCCCCCACACATAATGATGCCTGGTGTGCAAATTCCTGCAGCCAGGGATGTGTCTAACAAGGCTCTGCACACAATGGAAGTGTTCTTTAGCATACAGTTGTCTGGTGGCTGTTTTAGATGATGTGAAATTGCCTCTTCACTGATTTCCAGAGGTAAGAAAAGGTTTCTGTAAAGGCTGTTGGCTGAAAAGCAGCACGATAAGGAAGGAGATAAAGTAGCTGGCAGCAGAAGCCTGTAATATTTGCAAAAGGAAAAGCGAGGAAGCAAAAGAAACAGCCCTGATGGACAAAAAAAGAGGCAAAGGAAGAGATTTTCTGTCTCGTGAATACAATAGCCACTTGCTTGAGAAAGCAGAGAGGAGCAGACAAGAGCAGGAGAAATGTTTCCAGGGGTTCTCCTTGAATTGGAACACAGAGCTTTCTTTGGCAAGTGGATTTGCTGCAAGAGCCAAATGTCTTCAGAAAGAGCTTATCCTCTGGTGGCTATCTTTTGCTTAGGCTCCCTCAGAAAGCCTCTGTGAAGCCCTGTGAAGCATGAAGCCATTCCCAGGGCAATCAGTTAGATAAGGCAGCATCCATTCCGACTTGGCCACGTGTTCTAACAAACTTGGTCATTCCAAGCTCTGTGCAGGAGAAACTCCCGACAGCCTCCTGCACGGCAGGGCATCCTGGGTTGGCTGTTCATCCAGAGGCCAAGTGGTTTAGCAAGAACTCAGCCCAGATGCAGAGACTAAAGGGTCTGCAGGGCTGATCTCAGAGCCCCACGTCTATGAAGACTGTGTGTTTTTCCTGGGAAAAAGGGAGAAAGAACCAAGTGGAGAAGCAGCAGTTGCCTACAAGGAGTTTGCTCTCTCACTTCCTGCACCTGATGTTTGATTGGAGGAGGGAAGAGGCTGAGGGACAAGAAAACATCAGTCTCTAGCATTTCATTCCACAAGAAAGAGTTTTCCTTCAAGGGCATACATCAAAGTTCCCAGATAGCTGCATTTTAAATCCATCCCTTACAGGGCAATGATCTGATAGAAGGGGAAAGTCTCTGGGGATGCACACTGGCACATGAGAGGAAATTAATGAATGGCACAGAGCTTATACACTGCCGGATATGTTCTTGTTTGTTAGCTGCCAGCAAGGCAGGCAATTAGGAAAATTCAAGTCCAGTTGAAGCCTGGACACTGGTTGCCAATTTGGCACCAGCCTCCCTGCTGTCAGGTCTCAGTTGAGAAATAGTCCCTGTTTTGGAGTGACTCAAACATTTTATCTCTCATATGTTTTAAATAAATTAGGAAAGGCACATGCAGCAACAACAGAAAATACACACTAGAATATTTTCATTATTACCTAAATGGACTGGGGTCAGAGTCATGTATCCTATTTAACTCAGCACTAAGGTATGATTTCAAGAACAGAAGTGGAAAACAACAAAAGTCAATTGAACCAAGATCCTAAGTCTCTGCTTGTAAGAAGTAGAGCCTTACCACACATATTTAGCTTCTCCCAGTGCAAAACCAAAGTGTGGCAACAGTGTTCACAGGTTTGAAATTATATCTGGAGGCTTGGTAGGGTCAAACCCCTCATTTGTCACTTGAAATGGAGCTTCTGCAAAAGTGCTTTGCATGGCGATCCATAAAAATCATAGAATCATCATAGACTCACAGAATGGCCTGGGTTGGAAGGGACCATAAAGATCATCTCGTTCCACCACCCCTGACAAGGATAGAGACACCTTCCACTATCCCAGGTTGCTCAGAGCCCTGTCCAACCTGGCCTGGAACATTTCCAGGGACCCAGCTTTTCTGGGCAACCTGTGCCAGGGCCTCCCCACCCTCACAGAGAACAATTTCTTTCTATTACATAATCCAAACCCACTGTCTGTCAGTGTGAAGCTGTTCCCCCTTGTCCTGTCACTCCAGGCCCTCATAAATAGTCTCTCTCCAAAATTAAATACATAATTTTGGGAGGAATCCTACAGTCCCGTAGTGAGTAAAAGAAGCTTTTTCATAAAAGATGGCCAATAAATAGCAATCTCCTTATTTTCACAAGTATTATATCTTTCTCTGAAATGGAGATGTGTGCAATTAGTTCTACTTTTTTTTTTAAGTTAACATTTTGTGTCTGTTTTATTTCCCCTCTTTTGCCTTAATCTTCTTCATCTCTATGATAAGGTTTTGGTTTGGTTTTTTTTTTCAAATATGAGACAAAAGGATTTATGGTCTCTTTGAAGATGGAAATCCATGGAAGCTTGATATTTATTGTAAGGGGGACTAGGAGTTCACCTGCAATTAATTAATTAATTAATACATTTATTTATATAAATTTAGATATGCCTGGCATTTCATGGGAAACGGCCAGTGGGTACCCTGTCAGACAGGGCAGGGAGCCAGCTCAGGATCATCACCCCTCAGAAAGGCCACGTTTCTGCCTTCCCACCATGTGCACACTTACCAGAACAGAAGATGCCAAAGATCCGACTTTGCCTCTTCCAACTTCCAGCACTCCGGTTGGATTCCTTTTCCTCATTCCTGGGGGACTTATAAAACAATCACGGCCATAATCACACATGACCTTTGCTTTTGGGTACCTCTGTTTCCAAGGCATGACACTGTTTTGCTGGACATTAATGGTGTAATTGGAATGACCCCCCTGTAACATCCTTGTGGGCAGGTTTATTTGTTCAGCACAAGAGTGAGTGTTCAGCTCCTTCTCATCATGCTCAGAACTTCCAAAATCATTCAAAAAATAACAGAGCCCCTAAGCATCTGTAAATGCTTCACTTTTAAGGTGAAGTTACTCTGGAAAGGCTTTCAAACAGTGTTCTGCTTAATATCCTCTGCTTTCTGCCTTTTGGGGGTCAAAACAAGAGTTTTGGGCTGAAAAGCAAAAAATGAGTGTGCACATCTTGGATGACCAGGCCAGATTCAGGCAGTTTGGATGTCAATGGAGAAACTCTCCCTGGTTTTGGAAAGGTAGAGGTGAGGCAGGCCAAGGAAGAGTACAGAGGATTGCTGTGACAGTCCCTGCCTTCAGAAAGGATAAAGGCACTTCTGCAGGGCTTTTGACTTTGCTGCTTCGTTGAAGAGTCTATATTTGGCAATGGAAAATAGCCCTATTTAGAGAATTTTGTATACAATGTTTCTTATAGGCAATGAATTTTTTCCATTGCTTATATATAGTTATCTGAAGCTCTGATATGTTCAGGTCAAGAGACAAGGAGTAATTTACTTTTACTTAGGTTTCATGCCATGTTGAGCTGTTTTAACTGTCCATGGAGAAGCAGTTGTACTCCATGAGCCATTTTAATGTCCCTACAGTATTTTTGGGCACATCTGGTTTACAAAAGTCACATCATCTGCCAGTGTCACCACACCTGAAAGTGCAGCTCCAGGCACGCTCAGAGACAACCTTTGTAATTCCACATCCCAAATGAGCTGAGTAGAGCCTCATGGGCTGTTGATTTTCAGTTAGGAAAGGCATCACAGGAACAGCCAGACAGGCTGTAAACTCTTGGGGCACACAATGCTTCTCTTCTGTTCGGTAGTAACACCTTAAACCTCAGAGTCCAAACTAAAATCCAGGGTACAAGGCACTCCACAAACATGAATCTTTGATTTATTAAACAGAAAAGACTCAAGGTGGCAGCAAAGTAATTAAACATTTCCACACCATTATATTGAATTATGAACTCATTGTTTAGGACATAATTGAGGTAAAAATCAGAAGTATTCAGATAATAAAACTGTTCATGGGGGCTTTTTTTCCCATCCAGTAGCTCCTGAAGTACATACAGATTTCAATCAGGGTATGAAAACAAGGGTTCCTTACTCATCCTTCCACCCCAAAAGCATCCCACAGAAAGGGCCACACACAGTAGGCTCAGAGCAATGAAGCGAGGAGGCAGTGAAGGGAAAGCAGTGTTCTTCATCTTAATTCTGTATAAATATTCACAAGAACAGTTATTTATTAAGCAGTTATTAATAAAACAACACTGTGAGCCACAGAGAGTCACAACATTTTTCACAGCATCATAGAATGCGCTGAGTTGACAGGGATCAACAAGAATCACTGAATTTCAACTCCTGGCCCTGCACAGGGCACCTGAGGGATGCACATCTCCTGAAGCAGAGAATCTCATTGGTTTTTAAAACTCAAATGCCCCAGGTGCTAAACACACCATAGCAGATTCCCAACAGCAAAATGCATTTCAATTCCTCTTCTCATCCTTCACCTATCCTGCTTTTCAAGCCAAGTTTTTTGAGAGTTTCTGATGCTGAGTCTCTTTGGTGATCTGCACCCGAATCTGCTGATTATTCCAGGGATTATGAAATTGCATCATTTGGAGATTTCTATTAAAAGTTAATTGTATTGTTATTGTGTTATTTGCTAGGGTCAAAGAGATTAAATTAGCCAGTAAAGCAATAGTTTCATCTACAGTGGCCTGTGATGCCGATAACCTCCCCTTCCCACATGCCAAAGCCCAGCTGTGGCAAACACTTTCAAGGAGAAATTAAAGATGTTTTTGTTTCTTTCTAACTCTCCTCCGCGTGTTGCTCCAGGCATCGCGTGTGTAGGAGATGTCAGGATTTGCTATTTCCTCTCTTGCCTAACTCTGTGGTGGTTTTTAGGTTTACTTAAGGACATGTTGACCAGTTAGAAAAGATTGTTTGAGTTAAATTTTGTCAAGGTGCCTGGAGTGTTTCAGAGCAGTGGGTGCTGGGAGGGGGGCAGAGAAAGGGACACTTATTATTCACGCATGCACTCACAGCTCCTCTCTGTCATGTCTCCCTTCAGTCTTTCACGACTGAAATGGGCACACACTTTCCTGGAATTAACCCAGATTCTTTGGATGTGAGGCTTTGGGGTGGGCAAATAACTTGGACTGAAAACCCCACTGAGCTTGAACCATGTCTGAACATGGAGAATCCCAGCATCAGTTGGGATGATCTCCAATTTATCCCAAATTCTCTGTATCTTGCAAGTGCAGGTTGTTCTTGGGAACTATCCATTGCCACACATGAACTACCCAACCTCCTGGACTTGTCTAGGGGTCAGAAATGTTCTGTATTTATGCTGCAGCATCAAGCAGTCAGAGCAGACTCTTGCCTGAGAATGCACACAGATCCATCCACATCGAAACTCCAGATAAGCACACTTTAAATATAAAAATGGTCACCTCAGTAGGACTGGCAGAATCACCAGGATCACAGACTTGTCCCTGGCATGAGCTGGTGTGGCATAGAAAAAGTAAAGACAGTCAAACTGCAATTTCTTGATAAGGCTGAATATGAACCTCCGGCTACCTGGAAGAGACAGTAATGAATCCTCTTGAGATCCTGGCCAGGCAGTGCATGGAGGCAAGGGGGACAGGCCTGCTTCATTCTTGCCAGCACAGGAAAGAAAACTTCTTCTTTTTTTCCCCCTAGAAATTGCAGTGGAAACACCCCAAATTACTCCTTCTAGCTCATGCCTCCAGTGGGTGAAAAGCAGCAGTAATGAGGGCACCAAACTGGGAAACAGGGGACTGAATTTCTGACAGAGCAGTGACAAGGTGGATGACCTTTTCCCAGGCATGTTTCACCTCCTGTGTCTGTTCCCAGCCGTGCAGTGGGAACAGGATGATGTACAGCTGAGAAGAGCTGTGGTGGATCTGGCCATGGCTACGTGGCTGCTGAGAACAGAGCCTGACACAAGCATCAGCTGATCCCCTGGAAGACAATTCTCCCCCTCCCCCAAAGAAGACATCAAGAGAGAGGAGAAACTCCTGCTTCCCTTTATCAGGCAATTCAGTGGCACTAAAAATCCTCTTACACTGAGAAGGGCTGCAGCTCTGGACAGGTTTGAAAGGAAGATGAAAGCAGGCGCAGCCACATGGAAACGAAAATGACATCCGCTCAGAATTAGCTCTGCCCCTTTTATCTTCCTAAGAAGCCATGCTGAACTCCAACCTTTGGATTCTCTTAAGGCATTAGCTTTGCATTAGGAATGAATGGCTGATCACATTATGACAGACAAATGATGGGCAGCAGGAGGGTTTACCACATGCCTTGCACTCCCACAGCCACTGAGGGCCAAGTCTAATGAGCAAATAACCTGCTGCAACTTTCTACATATTTCCTGTAATTGAGAACTCTTCTGTACTTCGTCTGGAATGCAGGTGCCTGTCAGTCATGGGGTCATAAATAGGATTAGGGGTTGTTTCTGAAAAGGCAGGCAACCAGCTTAAGATGCTCAGTTGAAAATACAGATGTTTTATGGCTGCACGGCTGTTAGGCAGTGGGATCTCCACCTCTGTTTAAGCAGGCTTGCCTGATGGCTCTGCCCTGAGGCCCCAGACTTGCAACTGGTGCACATCCTATTAGGAGAGCAGATCCCCACTAATTTTTGCCTTTGCAATCAGCTGCAAGATCCAAGCATTAAAAGCACCCTGAGAAATCTGATAAAATAATAGTCTTCTGGGAACTTTAACCTCCTCCATCCCAAATATAGCTGCTGTGTGTGACAGAAAAGTCTGAAAAAATAAAATTGACCAATACTTAGATTTTTTTAATGGCACTGACCAATACATTCATTTCACCAGTACAGCACAAGAAGAAAAGAAAGCTGTTTACCAAAAAATGTGGGCATTTTGGTTTGAGGTTTTGTGTATGGGTTTGTTGTTTAGGGACTTTTTTTTGATGCAGTGTCTAATTGCAAGCTGAAGTGCTTGTGCAGAGACTGTGAAAGTTGTATAACTTCTGCCAAATGACCACTTATGGCAACCAGTAGGCTCTGCCTCACAGCTTTGCTGTTTTTCTGCTTGTCCCTTCACTTCCACATCTATATTAGAACTTGCTTCTCTTGTCAGTAGAAGCTGTTTCTCCTGTCAGGAAATCTTATTTTAGGGATGTCACAGAAGAGCCTTAAGATGCCCATCAGGATCATGGCTGGTGAGCCAGGTCATAAGCAGGCAGAAACATTCCTTCCCTTGAAAAGCACTTCTAGCCTCAACAGCCAGGATACAAAAAACATAGGATGGGAGCTGATGCAGTGAGGCAACTTCCTCAAGGTCACAGAGGAGATCAGACCAGGAATAAAACCTTCACCTCCCATGCCTCTCTGCTGGGCTTGACTTTTCTTTAGTATAAAGAAGTCAGTGTTGAAGTTTACTGGTTTCATCCAGGGTGAATTCCATTGGATCTCACCATAAGGAAGGTAGGGAGAGGGGAGAGATCCAGTTTAATCAGTCTGCCAAAGTTTGCAAAACATTTGCATGGAATGCAGCTGAGTATAAAACCATCCCATTTCAGCAGCTTTTTCAGGATATGTAAACCAGATGGAAGTGAATGTATTACATGATTAAATGTGCTCTAGATGAGAAGGAAGCCATGGCCAGAATCATCCAAAGCAATGATATGAGAGAGGTCATTGTCTCCCATTCATCTCTGCTAAGGTCACAAAAGCCTCCACAGAGATAAGGGGATGTGGTCAGTGCCCTGAGATGCTGACACGCTAATTACAGGCAGCACAAAGGGGCTGGGGATGGAGCACGAGCCAGGGAAAGGGAATGGCATGGGGTGATGAGGATGAGGCCACGAGGTTACCCAGCAGGGTGGTGATGAACAAGGCTGCCCGTGTCTCCTGCCAGCACTGCGCTGATCCTGCTGCAGACAAGGTTCTGCCTCCTTGGGGGTGGCATTGTGAAGTGACCATACCCAAATGTACCCTTTTGTCACAGTACACAGAAAAAGGCTTCAGAGGAGCAGTTCATTCTGCTGAACAGTGCTCCTGTATTCAGAGATCACTCACTATCTCCAAGTCCCAGCCCATCCCTCTGTCTCACACATAGATATGCATTGCATTTACAGTTAAAAAATAGGTGCTACCTAACTTCCAGCCCGGCTGGTGTGTTTTATTTCCAGACAGCTTATCACCCTCAGCACAAATTCATGTATTTTAGGTAAAACATGCTTAACCAGCATGTTGAGGTGGCCACTAAGAGAGGACATGGGTATTACCATAAACTTACCCTTGCTTTTCCCTTGTTATATTTTATATTTATGAAACATAAAACTATTAAAATTTTGGCATCTCAGCTATTTGGATGAGTTTTACCTTGAAACAAAAGAAGAGGCTTGTGTGTTTGCAGGTTTTTCTCCTCACACTGGTCTTTTGCAATGTCTGATATATCATCATTCAAACTGCCATGAAGAATGGTTATGTTTTGTCCTGTAACTAAGCTAAAAATTCTACCAAGGATGCACCAGTCAGAGCAAACCTCATTTAGTTCAATGTGGTGCTTCTCTGTCTTCCCCTAACACTTCATTTCCCTCAGTACCATCCTGAAGCAATGAATTCCACTCATCATACACAGGGAAAAGGGAATCTTAAATTAGTACAGGACATTAAGTACTTCATACAAAGGGACTTCACTCACCAGTAGGTGTTTCAACACACAATCAACAGCAATGAAGGTGTAAGACATGTCCAGGAATTATTTGTATGTTGCCAGTAGCAGAATGGTATTGACACTTAAACACCTCAGCTTTGAGATTTCTCTCAAGACGGGCAGAAGATCAGGACCAGTCCTACCTTCAGAAGTCACAGTTCTCATTGCCAGGTTCTCAAATTTCCCCAAATCCAACTTCTTTTTACTTTCCTTTGCCCAGGTGGGTTCCCACAGCCATGAAGACACAGAGTCTGTTACTTTGGGTCTGCCAAAGCCCAGTTTTTGCCCCTTGGATTAAGAGATCTGTGGGGCAAATGAATGTCATACTTGTCCAGTCACTTTGTGACCACTGTAGCACCTAGAGATAATGACCAATAGGTGTATAAAAATATTTAGATACCTAGGCTGTTTCCTAAAGAGATTTTTGGTCAATCATTAAAATTCCTCCTTCCATCTCCGCTGTGAAGCTGGATTTGCTGCAGGACAATTGGCCCCACAGAGAAACAGTGCTCACCATTCCCATATGTTTCACATCCCCTGTTGTGTTAGGTCCCAAACCCCTGCTCTTCCAGGGCTTTTCTCCTTATTGCTTTCTCCCACCTCTCTCATCTTCATTTCCCTCTCTTCCTGTGGCAGAAGCAGCCATTCTGTAACTTCTCACCTGTAAGGCAGTGAAATCTAGCTTGAGGCAGCTTTGCCAAGAAGCTCTCAGCTGACTCAAGCTGGAAAATGCCATTTAAAGCACTGTTGGGGAAAAAGAAGAGACCAACAACTCAATTCTGTTGCCTCCTGTACTTATCTTTGTCCATCTCTCCTTGCCAAGCAGCTGAGCTCATGCCCACCTGTCCTCACAGAAAGGCACAGGTCTCTCACAGGACTTGTGACAAATCAGACTGACCCATGAGGATCTTTTCATGGGGAAAGATCTGCCCAGAACATCTCCAGGCAGCAGGACTTGCTCTTATGGGTGGGAGTAAAATGATCCTCAGGTGATTCTCCTCACTTCTCACAACAGCAGGATGTGAGCTTTGCTTCCCATGCCAGTGTCTCAGATACAAACCACTGAGCACAATGGGTGCCCTGGAGAGAAACTCCTTTGGAAGAGATTCTTTGTTTATTTGTGTCAGGGAGACAATGGAAATTTAGTGACTCAACCATCAGCAGGGATGGGTCAAAGTAGAAAGACTGGTGACAGTCAGTGAAGCTGTGCCATGAAAGTACATGAAAGAATATACGGGGACAAGGGGGGAATTAATAATTTATGTATTGGAATAGGAACAGGACCCAGTGACAGTGCAGCTCTTTCAGCCGTCCTGCATGTGCTCATGAACTATCTGTACCAAGAGACTGGCAAATACTGAATGCATTGAATCTCCAGAGGACTGCAGGTGACACAGACCTCATTGTGTTTCCTGGCCTCCAGGCAACACTGCCAGAATCAGAAGTTCTCCCTGGTGTCAGCCCTGCCCAGCTGCAGACACAGCTGGAAACTCTCTCCCAAGGCTTTTCTGAACACGGGCATGCACCCTGACAGTGGATGGCACCCTCATTTTCAGTTCTCCTACCTGTGAACCCACTGAAAACCCCCACTATCTGTCCAGAGGCACCTGGGACATCAGTGACATTGGTGCTGGTGTTCAAGAGCAGCTGGATTCTCTTCAGGGAGCAGGGTGCTCTCTGTCACATCAGGGCCATGAGGAAAATGTGTCCATCCATAGACTCCTCAATGGGCAGTGATCATTTTGGGACTGTATAATTATTTTGGAGAATAACTTTCCCCTCCAGAGGAAAAAACCATCCAAAGATCACAGAGCAGCCCAAGCACAATATGCCATTCTTCACATTTGCAGAGGAAAAACAGGGAAGTAAGATCACAGGTTGATCCTGGTGTGCTATGGGCATCTTTCCAGTCACTGGAGCTGGGGAAATTATATTCTTATTACATTAAAGAAGCACACTTCTTTATGTGTGTGTGTGTGTGACTGACACTAGACACTGCTTTCCTAACAGAGTTTGGGCCTCTGCCTCAGCCTCTTTCCCTCTGCTGTTCCCAAATAAATGCTGAGCTGACATCGTTTGTTGTTCCCAATATCCATGTGCTTCCATTTGGAGCTGGCTGGGATTCTTGCACTCAGGACTGCACCACTATCTACAATTTCCTACAGAGGGTGAAAAAAAACTTTATTTTCTTTTTCAGTAATCCCAAAAGCTTCTTGACTGCAAATTCATGCAAGGACTTTCTTTGCTTGTGAGCACAGCACACTCCTAGGTAAATAAAGATCACTGCTGCTAGAGAAAAAGTGAAAAATTGACCCCAAAGTGGGAGTATCACTTGGGGAGCTCCACTTCACTGGCACTAAGATGTAAGCACTGAAGACTTTTAAAACAAGTGGTTTTGGAAAAGGCTGAATGAGCTTGTGAGAGGTAAAATGTGCTGATAAAAAGCACGGTGTCCCCCAGAGATGAGCTTTATAGAAGGATGTTAACTTTAAAGGTTCAGGAGAATTCAAAACCCAAGATCATTCTAACTGTCCACTGGGCAGAGTATTCTTCTGACCATTTAAAAAAGATAAAATAATATCAAATAGCAGCAAAAGATACCAAGTGGTCCATGCCTTTCATCTAAGATAGCGCATTTTTCTCAGCACTCACACAATTTTCCTTTCTGGAGCTCCAGTGGATATGCAGTTAAGTACTCTCAAGTGGATGAAAATTGGATGACGTACCACAAGTGATGGGCAAAAAAAGATGTCTGGCACTGTTTCAAGCTGGGAAGCAGCCTGTAATTACCCACCAGAAAGGAACCAGTGCTCAACTAGGGCTTGCTAATTCTCTGATTAATTAAATGTAACACACATTAATATTATCTGTACACTTAGCATGCAGTTAGATTTTGATCTTGCCTGCAGGATTTCCCACATCTGCACCACTGCCTTTTGTTTCCTTTTTCTCCCTGGCTACACAGAGAGCTGGTAAATTTAGAGGTGAGGAAGAGCTCGAGAGACCCAGGCAGTTGTGTAGCAGTCTGTGCTGGCCACCTGGCACCTGTTTCCCTGCTTGGTTTCAACTTGGGTCACTTTACAGAGCCATAATCTGCCTGTGTCTGGGGGAGGCTGCTGCTTGTGCATGGCTGAGAGGACAAGACTGTAATTCAGGAGGAGAAAATCTTGCAGTTGTTTGAAGGATGGAAGGCCAGGCCTTTATCCTGCTTCAAAGAGGATGGCTTTGAATGGAAACTCAACTTCTCATTTTAAATACTCCTTTGAACTGAGGAATGGCAAGCATAGTCCATTCCCAAAAATAACATCCTTTTATATTTATTTCTTTTTTAGTTCTGAAGAAATCGATTTCTGCCCAAACATGGTATCTCCTTCACTTTTTAGCATTGAAAATTATCTTATCAGAAAAAATCAGGTTCAGGAAAGAAAAGATGGAACTGATCTCATCAAGATGGATTCCTGGATGAGTACCTCCAGGGACTTTATCTACCTCCTTCATTTCTGCTCTGTGTTGAAGGCAATGTCCTCATTGTCTCTTTTTTTCACTTCCCTTTGGTTTGTGGTGAAGATTGTCTCACAGCACATATACAGGAGAACTTTTGGAGGAGATTGACCTGGAAAAGCCAGGATGGAGCCCTGAGCAACCTGAAATGTGGAAGGTGTCCCTTGCCATGGCAGGGGTTTGGAACAAGAAGATCTTCAAGGTCCCTTCAAAATCCAAACCATTTTATTATTCCATGAGGAATTTCTGACTGCAGAAGGAAAATATATATATATATATATATGAATTATAATGGCTTTCAAATGCTTCAAGCATGTTTGTGTTATTGCAAAATTGGCAGCTTCCGTGGTATCTGAATGTTCTGAATGGCCACATGGTCAAAATCTTGAAACTCCAGTGCGTAATAAAATGTCATCCCTTTCACGAGCAGCTCTGCGTAAGCGAGGCCTATTTTTTTCTCATCGCTGTAGTATATTTTAAGAAAATATGATGGTTAATTGAAAATAGATATTTTTTCCATATGGCCTGGAACAAAGTTTTGGATAAACAGAAGACTGAACCGTCTGGAAACAACAGATGGCAGTGTTTTAAAGATGAAGAGATGAAAGCTTGGATAACCAGTGCTGAATGTCAGCAGTGTCAGGATGGAGGCAGCGCACTTACATCTGGGAATTCAGCCCTACCATATTTCTGTGCCACAGACATGTGGTCCAAGGAGAGCCTTCTTTTAAAATGAAAAGGAGGAACGTGAGCTACCTGTCATACTCCAGCAGCCAGACACGAGGTCTCCTGGCATTTGATTTCAATAGTAGCAATTATGGCCATAAATCATGTCCCTGGAGCAATTGGCTGGTGAAGAAGGGTTTATATCACCAGTGCAAAAGCTTAACCTGTTTCTCTTATCTATTTACTTAAAATCCCGGGAGAAACATTCAAAGGAGCATGCAGATGGGAAATCTAAAAGGAATGTAAAAAGGTTTGAATGCATCTAGTAACTTTGGTATGTAAAAAATAAATTAAATAAACAAACCAATAAATAACCTACCACATCCTTTTACAGGTACCACATTTTCCTCTGACTACTTACCATGTCATGCAACATACCTGCCATTCATTTTGTCACAGCTAAAAGGCCTATTTCCTCAAAGCTGAGAGGAATGTAGATTCATTTATTGTTCATTTGAGCAATAACCCACATGGCAAAGGGAGAGTTTGTCCTAATTTCTGTAGCAAGCTGTGTTAATATTGAAAGGAGATCCCAAGCCAGTGCAAGGACTGGCTGGAATAACACTGCCTTCCCTCACTACAATGCTCAGCACAATTTCTGAATCATTTTTTTTGTGGGGACAGGTAATGTTTTACAGAGAAATGTTTTAGGCAGAGAAGGAAACAGTCAATCTTTGGTATTTCTCGCTGATAACCTGTATTTAGTTTTGGAGATGGGAGAATTCAAGAAACTCTGCTGTCCCTCAGTGCCAGCTACAAGAGCCCTGCCAGCCCAGCTGCAGACATCGAGTTCTACTGAGCAGGTGACACTCTCCAAAACCTTCCCTCAGATGCACCGACATCAAGATTCCAGGAATAACACAAGGCAGATGTGCAAAGGGGAAGGAAAAAAAAATCCCTCTGTGCCTTTTTGTGCTTCCTTCATCTCAATAATGCAGGATAGATCTGTTTCTGCCCCAGCTGGGAAGGGCTGAACACAACTTATCCTTTGAGCCTTGTCTTCCTGGGCATAGGCAGAAACAAAGCTCTCATGTTAGTAGCATTTTATTGCTACTTTATTATTTGGGCTTCACCTCCCGTTGTTTTGTTTTGTTTTGTTTTGTTTTTTTTAATAGGTGGCTTTTTTGATTGTTACAGTGGGTTTATGACAACTTTTGTTCATGTGTTGCTGATAGAGGCTCCCAAAGCTCCTCCCAGGTTCACGGAGCTTTGAGTTTGGGAATCTCACAAACCAGGGATGCACACAAGCACACACTAAAAAAAAAAAAATCCTTCCTGAACAGTGTTGGGAAATTCAGGTTTACTCTTACTAGAAAATTGTACTGTGGATAAAGGTACATTCTGTGTTTTAATAGAAACTTGTGCACAATGTTGTATCAGAGCCTGTTCTGCATTCAATGGTCACCATGTGCCACAACAGGCATTTAAATCTCACCTTTTGGGTGTTGTTTTATCTCATTTCCAGAGCTGGAGTTGTCTTTTAGGGTTCCCTGAAGTTTCCCTGGGTTTACAGGAAGGGAGTGGGAGCAGATGGGGAACGTGCCTCAGCAGGGACAGCAAGGGATCTGGAATTTCTTATGGGATTTTGAAGGGTCTGCTCTCACCTCTGCTTTGGTGATTTATGCCAGAGTCTGAGAGGGGAGAGCAGGTTGTCACTAAAAGGGGGTGTCTAGTCTCCGTATTCATATGCTGTGCTGAGAACCCATGTGTAGCTGCTGGGATGAAACCCAGCAGGCTTTAGGCAACCCTTGGCAGCAGCACTGAGAGGATAGGGGATCCCCTGGGCTGCCTGGATGGTTTGACTGTGACTAATAGATTTTCCCGGGATCAGGTTAGAGATGTTAATTATATCTCTGTTTAAAAGGAAGAGAAAAATCCCCCAGCAAGTGCAGTCCTCTTGCCAGTTGGGCTGAAACTTCTAAAATTTTTGCCAGGAATCAAAGAGCTGTTTCCTCTTTCAAACAGGTGAAATCGGCCCCTTGGAGTCAAAGGAGTCACACCACCAAAAAAGGAAGTTAATTGTAAGATGAGGCAGGACCCAAACATCAGGATTTAGAGGGCAATGCTGCTCAAATAACACACAGGCTTTGCTTGAGCATCCACTAGATCTCCCTTTATCCACTAATAGTGTAATTCATTCAAAAGAACAACCAGATTGGTTTCATCTGTTGCATATTGTATGGGCCAAACCCCAGGAAAATATTTCCCTTGGCTCATCCCAAGAAAAACATTCACACACGCTGTTTATTTTGATATTTTCAAATACTACTTTTATCTTATGTTTTAGCTGGATATTCCTTTAAACTTGCTCTTCTGATTCCTTGTCCCTTTGGTATCTCTTAATTAGACCTGGTGACTAATTCAAAAGGAATTATTTATTTAACAAATCCCATCCTCTCCCATCACAAAGCATCTACAAGCAAAACACTCCTTATTTTTTTCCCCCAAGTTGGTGTTAATTAAAAATTATTTACAGACATTCAGAGCAGAATTCTTTGCCCTTGTGCTTCTTTGAGATGCACCATCTCTGCAAGGATGTGCAGTGCAGGGCAGTGATGCCTGAGTGACTGACATGGGCAACCCTGTGACAGCTTGGAATGGAAAATGTTTATGTCCAGACACAGATTCTCTGCAAATATAGATTAATTAATAGTGCCAGACATCTCTGTGCTCTCCATTCCCTCACTGCTGTGCTTCCCCAGTCCCAGACAGAGCTTCTGGTACTGAGCAGCCTGGGAAGGACTCTGTGCAGTTGTTTGTCTGAGCAGTGAAATGCTGTGGCAGCACAGCTTCCTGCTCCCTGGCTCCCTTTTTTCCCTGGGACTGGCTCTCATCACTCCCTCCTCTTCTCCTCCTGGAAGGAGAGAAAGTGGAGGGGAGAGCTGGGTTTTCCTCTTCACATCAGGTGCCCACACACCTCTTGCCCCTACAGTCTATGAGTGGGGTGCACCTGGACACAGGCCTGGAGTGTGGGACAGGGTGGGACCATCCCTGTCCCTTTCTACTGGGTGTCCTGTGCCCCCTGCTCCAGACACATGCCTCAGCTCCCTCCCTACTCCTGGCTGATATCTTGCAGGACCACAGTAGACCTGCAGGGCACATCTGAGAACAGGCTTGGTTTGTTGGTTTGTTGGACAGGAGTCGGTCATTGCTTGTGAACCTGATTACGGAGAATTAATGGGTAGAAAAACTGGCTTTT
>VYZT01049994.1:0-11346 GCA_013400735.1 Pomatostomus ruficeps | reverse complement strand
TTTTTTTTAATCAAAAGAAAGAGAAACTAGGGAACCCTACAAACCTGATGGGGTTACCTGCAGCAGGAAGAACCACTGCTGTCTGCAATGCACTACAGGCACAGATGCTCCCACACTGGAGCTGACATGCTGGCTGCTAGGCTGCAAGGCTGCAAGGCTGCACGTACCTGCAAGGCTGAGGTGACATTACAAACTCCAGCTGGACATCCCAAAGCTGAGGCAGCCCCAGGAACACATCACTGAAAGGAGGGGGTAAAAGAATGACCACAGCACCCACGTGGGTTTGCTGCTGGCCCTGGGATGGGAATCTCAGCACAGGAGCCACCTATAACTTCCACCAGGTTGCTCAGAGCACCATCCAACCTGGTCTGGAACACTTCCAGGAATGGGGCAGCCATAGCTGCTCTGGGAAACCTGTGCCAGGGCCTCAGAACCCTCACAGGGAAGAATTTTTTCCCAATATTCAATCTAAACCTGCTCTCTGTCAGTGTGAAGCCATTCCCCTTTGTCCTGTGACTCCAGGCCCCTGTAAATAGTTTCTCTCCATCTTTCCTGTGGGTTCCCTTCAGGCACTGGAAGGCCTCGGTTACACCACAGCTAGGGGTTGGGATGAGATGATCTTTAAGGTCCCTTCCAACCTGATCCATTCCATGATTCCATGATTTCCAAGACGTGTGTGCCCCACCTGAATCACTGATCAGAGTCTGCCCAGCCATAGCTTCAAGGCAGCCTTGCAGGCAGGTGCCAGCACCAGCAGCTCTTCCCAGTCAGGTCCTACACCTGGCAAACACAGACACACAGTCTCTTTCAGAAATGCTTTTTAAAAAGCAGGCGGTTTTAAAGGAGTTTAGTATCTTTGCAATCATTTTCTTGGGTTTTTTTGGTTTTTTTCTATATGATTTTTTAAAGGAAATTGACCACACATTTTCAGAATGGCTTGGTCAGTTCAATTTTGGCAAAGAAACTCAGGAAATCACAGAGAGATGAAGCTGGGAAGCGAGGCCAAGCAGATCATTGGTGTCAAAAAACTCCTGTGGAAATTGCCTGGAAAATACCTGCCAAGAGGGGGTGACCGCACAGGGCTTGGAGGTGATCCCACAGGGCTAAGTGTCAGCTTTGGGAGTTAGGGAAGAAGCAAGAAGAAAAATATCTGCCTTCCCCTGAGCCTGGAAGTGTGAACAGAGGAAGGAGCCGTCCTCACAGATGTTCCCTTTTCCCTTCAGCTGGGTGTCACAGATTTCCTGGGACGATGATGGGATGCAGACCTTGCGGATGTTGATGCTCGTCTGCCGGAGGCTTCTGTGATAAATAGGTCCAGTGGAAAAAAAAAAAAAATCACTGATTTCAGCGTGACCTCTTCTTGTTCATTTTCACCAAAACAAGGGGGGCTTGTTTTGGTGGTGGTTTTTTTTTGTATTTTTTAGAAGATGTTAACTTGGGTGGAAGGGAAAAAAATAGTAATTTCATCCCAAATGAAGTGCTTGGCCTTATTTTGGCTCCCCAGGTGCTGCAGTGTCCCCCAGGAGCTGGGGCTCAGCTAGCTTGTGCCTGTGCAGGGCACGTGATCCCTGCCATGACACACAGGATGGTAGCAAATGAGGAAACCTGCAGCACATGAAGAGTCAGAGGAGAGAGGCAGCAAGAAATGAGAGGCTGGAGATCATATGGGAGATGTAAAGCTTGTCTTTTTTAATTCTTCTTCACAGCATTAGCTTTTGCTGAAGGATTAAGCTGCCCTAATCTCCACTAAAGCCAAGAGAATAACAAGCCAGTTATAATTAATCTATTTTCTTGGCTTTTGAGAAAATCCCAAGTTATTTTTCTTCAGCTACTAAGCCAATTCCAAGGAAAAACTCCTGTCAGTGTTAGTTAGGTGAAGAGTGTTCCTGACTGAACTTGAAGCCATGGAATAGCTTTCAAAGTGCTTTCTCCTCCCATGGTTTGAAGCTTGCTCTGTGAACCTGTGTGTAGCTCATGTCCTGCCTCAGGAACACGTTGGATGTGATGATCTTAAAGGTCTTTTCCACCCCGAATGACTCCATGGCTCAATACCCACCTCCTCTGATTGGGTACCCTGGGCATGTGGCATTGCTTTCCTTCTGCTTTCTTGCCCCATCTACTGGAACCAGTTCTACATGTCATTGGAATGAACAAAACATATTAGGGGTGTACTTATTTATGCTTGTTAGGGAAAAAAAAAAAAAAGAAAAAGAAAAGAAAGAAAGTTCTTAATCCAGTCTTTACAGTTGATTTATTTTAGTTTTATAGCTAAGTCCACATTTTGTAAACTAACTCTTCCCCTTTTTCAGGCTCATAATCAGTTCTGGCAGTAAGTATACTATTCTAGATCTAAATGTCCTCATAGGTTCATGTCCTTACTGACCTTCTGTGTTTCCAAACTCTTATGAAAATATGTTGTTGTTTCTCAAAAGATTAGATGTAGCAAAACAACAAGGAGTCAAAACCCTCCCCAACATCCACAGAGGATATTTTGTTGAATTTAGTTGAGATTTAGTTGTACAAGTCATATATAGCTGTCTTTTAAAAAATAATGATAATTTTTTTAAAAAGCTTCGTAACAGATGGAAGAGAAACTAAAAAACAAGATGCCAAAACCAGACCTGTGAGATTGAACATAAGATTATTGTCATGTTTGTTTGTCCCTTATTTAAATTGGCTACTGGAAAACCTCTGGGAAAATAATCCTCTTAAGAATCAGCTCATTAGGAGAGGGCTCTCTGTTTAAGTGCTAGGTAGAAAATGTTAGAAGTTCTCTGTGTATTTATACAGCTGAAACTCCTTGAATTTCTGCTGCCTTTTGTGCTTAAAATGCATCAGAGAAGTCAGGAGTCACTCAAGCAATGGATTGTACCTTGTAGATTCAGGTAGGGCTGTGATTTCTTCCTGTGATTTCCCTTGAAGCAGAGGACAGTTTATTCCAGCAAAGAATGAGGCTGTGGACTGGAATATGACACTGGGAGGCTCTGAAATACCAGCAAAGTGTGCAGAGCCCCTCATTATCCCCACAGCTCTATGGACCTGCTTCCCAGATCCCCAGATCCCCCTTCCAAACTGGACTCCTTCTGGTTTTAAAGGCATAATTTCCATTGTCTTTCCCAAAAATGCCTGGTTCAATTGAAAGGCTGCAGCAGCCTTTCCAAGCCCATGGATCACATTGCTTCCCTGTTATTGCATTCCTGAGCTCACTGCAATCAGAGCTTACAACATGAGACAACAGGGAGCCTCTTATAAGGATTTATGTGTCTGACATAAACTCTCACAGATCCAACAAGATGATGGATCAATATTCCTTATATATTTAAATTCAAGGATCATGGCTTTCAAAAGTAACTCACAGTTGTGTCTGCCTTAAGTCCTTCCCACATGGAAGCACAGGGTGATAACTGTTCTGAAAATCAACTTCACTAAAGCCAGCCCTGACACCAGCATGAACGCAGACAAGATCAGCCAGTTGGGTTTGAAGGGTAATCCCATCTCTGGAAAATGCAGGCTCAAATCCCAAACTGCTGGCTGTGCACATTTGCCACTGTGAGACTCACTGAAGGCCACAGCCATGGAAGTTTCCTGGGGATGCACATTTTTCCACTGCTGTCACAATTTCTCTATGTAACTGGTTAAAAGCTGCAGACAGAATTGCATAGAGAAAAAAACCAAAAACTCAGCTCAAGGGGATACTGAAGCCAAAAGAAAGACTTCCACTGATTCCAGAGAGGTTTGAATCTGCCTTGCCTCAGGTGGCTGCATTAGAGACATACATAATCCTTTGATAATAATAATTTTGCTCATTACAGCTGTATCTGTGGAACCAGGAATGGCTTGGAAACATTGCATGTGTGAGCAGAAGACTTGTTGTTAGTGAGAGTCTTGATAATCAGGAAAAGCAAAGCTGCAGGATTGTGACAACAAGCAACTTAAAAAATCACATAAATATCATTACGCAGAAATAAAGAGCATTATCAGTCTGTCTCGGGAGTTGTTATGGAATCTCATTGATTTTAACAATTCCACTGGGGGTGGGAAAGAGGCAGCAAGGCACCCTGTTAATTAACACAGCCATTAATAATTTAATAATCAATTAATAATTGAGTACATTTGCAGATGATGGGCAAAGGACGGGGACTGCAGGGAATATTCAGAGTTTTGGTAGTACTAAGGGATTTAGGACAGATTAAAACACATTTAGAAAACAACTGGTGCAGACCTTTCCTTGAAAAAGATGCATGTGGTGCACATGACTCTGTACTCATTTTTTTGCTAAAAATATTCTTCAGTCTCCATTGTCTGTGGGCCTTTCAGGTGAACCATGGACTGATGGCCCTGGCAAGGTCAGAACTGGGAGTTCAGGTGTAAATCCTCCTCCTCTCTACCTTTAAGTACCTATTGTTATATCTGAAATTTTTTGTTACTGGACACACCAGACATCCAGTACAAGGTGTGCAGGAATTAATGTACAAAGAACAGCTCACAAACAAAACTGGTTTATATTTTCTTTTCAAAAGCAAAATAATTAGACCAGACGGGGAACAGAGAGACCATCTGTGGTTAATTAAAGGGTGAGACTGCAGAGCAGCAACAGATGTTATATTGCTGCAGTCAGAGGAGTTTATTGCTAACAGTAGTGAATACAGTGCATGGAGAACTGGATATTTCCAAGCAATGATCTAACAGGCAGACTTCCACAGAGGTTACCCTGTTCTTCCTGGAAAAAAGGAAGGGGTTGAGTGTCATGGTGGTTGGACTTTCAGGAGAGGTCTAGATATCAAAAGTTTTCTATATCCTGAGATGAAGACTGGAAAGCCAGTGATACCCATCACAAGAAGAGGTATCTAGTACTGATGATTAAAAAAGTGGGCAGGTCTGCATGAAGAAGACATGACATAAGGTGAACATTCCCACAGCTTCACTGAGTTCCTGAAAGCCCCCTTTAAAACCAGAGATAAGCACAATGAGAGGGTTCATGTGGCTGCATGGATCAGAGGGATCCTCTAACTGATGGAGTGACTCTGGAGCAGGGAGCTCCTTCCAGCTGGGTCCATTTCCATTCCTGAATTACTCCTATTTGAAACTGCCCTGCACCACCAGTTCAAGGGGGAGGTTGTGGTAAATGGAGCAGCAAACTCCATGGCCACAAGTTTCTGTTGGACAGAAGGTGAACACTCCTCACATTGCCTGACCTGACAGGGTCACATCCAGCTGTAACTGGTAAGGCTTTATAAAAGCCCATTCCTCCCTTTTGTTGCTTCCTATTTGCACGGTTCTGATTAGATGTGCAGTTACAAATGTTCCTATTGATGAGGCTCCATGGATTTTAGAGTGCGGATTTGGAGGTTTGGGACTAGGTGTAGTACCCAGCGTGGTGTTAGCTACTCACACACACACATGCTGCTTTTCATTCATTTGCCTCTTTAATTGGGATTTCCGCTTTATGTTTGGAGTGGTCCAAACTGGCTATGAAATTCTGCACTGAATTTTTATGCAACTCCTTCTCTGCTTACTTTTTCACCCTTTCCCCTGCAGAGATTTTAGCTGGCTTTCATTGCTAAAGCGAGGAGAGACAATAGCCCGCAGGTTTTATTACCTTTGTGCCTCTGCGTGTATCCCTATTCCCTTGGTCCCTATGGAGAGCTCTCCATGCATGTCCCTTGGAACAGCCATTCTCTGCTTCGGAGAGACAACTCATGGCAAGGGGGAGCTCTGTGGGTAGACTTACAACTATCCTGCTGATAAAAAGGGGGCAGATAATGTCTGGCTTTGTCCAAAAGAGATAAGCTGGAAACCGAGAATGACCGAATACCTGCTCAGCGTTCTACAGTTACAACAGCGGATGGGAAGCCGTGTCAGGAGAATCCAGAGGTTGCCATAGAAATGCAACAAAGGGTGCAATCCTCAGGGAGTGCACCTGAGTCAGGTACTGAGCATGCAGGAATCCTCAGTGAATGAAACTCTGAAGTTTAAGGTGAGCATATCAGAGATAAAGATAATTGAGCTGCCTGTCCTGTTTGTGATATCAGGCGAGATCCCATCTGGACACCAGCCGGGATTGCTGCCGCGCCTCTTTCCCAGCCTTGTTTGGGTGAAATACATAAACCTCAAAAGAACCTGCAGAGCATCAGTGTCCATCTGCTGGCTTCTCTAGTTCCTTGTGGTAGGAAATCTAGAAAAACTTTATCATCTTTGAACCACAGCAAGCATTTCAGTTGCTTATTATGGAAATCCTGTGTAACAATAGCCTAATGCACTCGACTTTGGGATAACATTTTTCTGACTGCTTTTGAATGACTCACAGTTTTTAAAAAGGTATTTCCTGGGCTGAGGGAGGGTGTACAAAATGTACAAAATGGTGCTATTTTAAGAAAACCCTTAACTCTGAATATCCTTCATCAAACAAGCCACTGGCAAAGAGGGTGCCATGCAACCTGGATGCAATTTCTTTCTAAATCTGTTTCTGTGTGCCCTCCCACATTCCTGAAAAGAGGAGAGAGAGCATTATGACAATCTAAAGGTCTGGCAAGATTGATATTTCTTCTGTTTAGAAACATATATTCTTCCCCATCAGAGCCTTTTTGGAGAGAAGAGAATTGATTGAATTTCAATAAGCTAAAGTTGCAAAAAACAAACATCGACACTTCCAAAGCCCCAACAGTTTCAAATCCCCAGATCTGCCAGCAGAGCATCCTTTTGGTGTGAAAAAGGGAATAGATGTTATTAGTATTGACTGTCTTAATACTTTAGACCATGGAATCCCCAACAGGGCTGGTTGGCCTTTTGAAAGTAAAATGAGACAATTTGTTTTTGAGGAGATACAGTTCCCTCATTTAAATGTTGATCTTAGAGGGGGAAAATTAAAGGTTATGTCTCAGCCCTGTCACAGATTTCCAGGAGGGACCCAAATTCTTAGAAAACAAACAAACAATCTTTCAATCATCTAACAAAATTAAAAAACAAAACGATGAGTTTTGACAGCAAAAAAGAGGAAAACATTTGGAGAGGACTGATTTTTTTTTTCAACAAAGTTAAACATTTGCAATTTTAGTCCAGATGACGTTATCTTTTCAAGTTTGATTACTATATAGAAGGGATAAATAACCTAAAAGTAAATTTTAAAAATGAAACTCCAAAATAATTTTTTTCATTTCAGCCCACCCTGAAACAGTTCTCCCATTTTGATTTGCCTTAGTTTGGGCACTGAATGAAAAAAAAATTCTTTTCACATCTCACATTACATTATCAAAAGTTGTCACAGAGAAAAATAATTTCATCTAAGACATTAGTAAAATCTTAGGCTTCAGAAATGTATAAAATCAGATTATTACATTAAAGAGCAATCCTGAATAGAATGACTGAAACTGAAGTACTTCTTCTGGTTTGTATTTTTATGGTTTTGAAAGTGTTGTTGAGGAGACAAAATGAGAAGAAAACCTTTTATCCAGACTCTGAATTTCAAGCTGGGTTACAGACAGAATCTACAGGAAAATAAACAGATTTTTTAAAGAAAGTTTAATTTTCATTCATGACAGAATAAAGTTATTCCTTAAATGCTTGTAGGTGAAAGCTTGGTTAGTGAATATGTTTATCTTCCAATGAAATGCAGTTCTGCACAATATTTTACTTTGCAGTAAATCACAACAGCAGCAAGTTTTGTTACTTTATGTGTAGTGTTCATGGAGATGCCACATGATTTACAGGGCTTGATTCTATTCTCACTCCTCAGCTTCGCACTGATGGTGCAGTGGCATGATTCCTCTTGACACTGGCTGAATTCCAAGTCTAAGTGAGAGAAGAATCAAACATGTAGGGTTTGGGTTTTATGTTTTTTTCAGGACAGTGAATGCCAAGGAGCTTCCCCAGTTCTGGCAGTTTCAGCCACTCTGCTGCACATGGTGTGGTCTCCCGGCTCACCAGGACATGCACTCCAGCTCCTACTAAGCAAAGCACAATATATCCATAGATGCAAGTGCCCAGGGATTTAAATTCCTTCTGTTCCCACATCTCCCAGAGCCCTCCAGAGGTGGCACCATGTGGCAGTGTAGGTTAGGAAGGCACAGTGACTCCTTGAGATTCCACGTCTTTGTAAACCCTCCGCTGGCAGCTAAAGGTGGTGAGCTGTGTGTATTTCTCCATGGTCAGTCCTGCTCCATGGTCAGTCCTTCCCCAGGGTCAGTCCTTCTCCATGGTAAGTCCTTCCCATGGTGAGTTTGACCTGCCCAAGGATAGAGACTAAAGCAGGAGTGTCCCCGTGCCCCGCTGGGCATTTTCAGGAGGAGGGATGGTTGCCAGGAGAATTCCTGCATGCCTCCCCAGCTCAAAGGCATCATCACCTCAAGATCCAGCTACAGCAACAGTACAGCCCTTATGTCACACTGATAAAATCTGGAAATGCTGCAGCCCAGAGAGCATTTAAATTGTAACAGAGACCCTTGCACCTGGAGTTTCTAAGGAAGCAAAACAGCCTCCTCTTGCTCCCTGTCCCTTGTCTCTCCCTCCCTTGTTCCAGGTTCAGAATCACACCACGCAGTAAGTAGAGGTAAGCACAGGCTGTTCCCTTCCCTCGGGAGTCACACCACAGTGTGCTGTGAGCTGAAGGAGGTGAAGCTGCCCTTGGGGCTGCGCTGACACTGGGAGAAGCTGGCAGCCCTGGTCCTCTTGCTTTTGGTCCCACTTCTGCGTTTCTGCTTGTCACGTGCCATGAAACTTTCGATCAGCTTCAGCTTTTCGTGCTCTTCTTTCAGGAAGAAGTCAACAAGCACGGTTTTCTCCCTTTTGATCTGTTCACTGATGTCCTTGGGGATGTCAGGAATCATCCAGTCAACCAGCACACTGAGGAACATCACCAAGTTCTGCAAACAGCCACAGACATGAAGCAAGCATGAAAAATCCAAAATACCCACAATGGAGCAAAACCAAACCTTTGTTATAGGTATAAGACAGATGTCAAACGCATTTTGCTAGTGGTGTGGAGTAAGCAGTTAGCAGTTGAGTAAGGCTTTATTTCAAGAAACAGCTCAGGTTTATGCACAGCTACTGCTCAGTGTAGAGGCTGAATTAAACACGTGCTTCAGTTAGGTTTGAAAGGGGAAAGGACTTGGAATCATCAAATAATTCACGGCCTTAGTAGCTAAACCAGCATTATTCTTTAAAAGCATCCAAAGGTGCCCAGTTCTCAACATCCAAATTCTTGATACTGAGTTCAAAATCCATTAATATAAGGACATCCTCCAATACCATCAAAAATCCTAAAACACAAGACAAACATACCCACATGTTTCCAGTGTGGCCTGAGCACACAGCAGACAACTTCCATAGCCATTCTGTCCTGAAATCCTCCTGTCTGCTGACAAGCAGGGTTGTTTTCACACTACTACAGTGTGCAAGCCACAACCCCAAACCTCAGGTGTCAAGGTGATTACAGGTGATGCCCATAACACCAAGCAGGAAGTAGACTGGGGAAAAAGTTTTCCTTGCTTCTGAAATCTATAGATAAGCGATGCTCTGGGGGTTTGTGTTGCCATGACAATGCTTTGAAAAGTGCTGTGTTGTGTAATGCCTCCAAACGTGTGAGAACAGTGTGCTGACAGGGCTGCTAGCGTGAACTCGCTGGCCCCATCCAAGACAATGGAGCTAATTAAGCAGGGAATGTTCTCTGGCAGAGCAGGCAGAGGGTTTGAAGCCCAGCAGAACCAGTTGCTTTCAACTGCTCTGCAGCCAGTGGTGGAAAATTACTGAAGGCACAGCAAAGAAGTAGAAAAGGGCAATACAAACCAGGCAAGATTCACAGAAACCCTTGGGAACACTTGGCAGGTGAGGACAAAAGGCAGGCAGACTTCAAAAAGAGGGATGGGCCCAATTTGGCTGTGGAAGGATCCCAATCATGGAAGAGTGCAAAAGGAAGCCATTCAGAAGGCAAGTCATGATAGCAAATCCCTTGCTAATGAAATCTCTACACTGGGGACAATTTACTGTACTCACTTCAAGAAAGTAGGAAAAAACCTTGGAGGATTTGTTGCTTCTGTTTATTTCTTGCTTTGGGTAAAGAACAGCAGTTAACAAGCCTACACAGCATTTATGTGCTTTCTACAAGTGGTGCCTCTGAGAGTATAAAAGTTGACAGAGTCCACTTAAATGTTCAAGAGCCTGGGATATTTTTGGGATTGCTGCTAGGGCCAAGTGCTAAGGGAAGCTGTGGGTCTTGCCTCCCATGTCTCTTGGACATGGGCTGCTTTGGAACACACATTTGGATCCATTTACGGTGATACTTCTATGACTGAAAATGAAGCAACTCAACAGACTTACCTGAAAGAGAATCACAAAAGCCAAGCGAGCAGATAAGATTGCCCAGTACTGCTTGGAGAACTCGTACTGGTGTGGGGACCAAGGTGGTTCTCTGTAGTCTTTGAACCTGGAGATGGAGACAGCTCAGTTATCACAGTTCCAGCAATTTCCTCCAGCACCAATTGCTGTGATTAACATGATTTTCCAATCACAAAATCTAAAGAATCAAAGCCTCCAGATGTAACTACTTCAACCTTTATTATGAAATACAACTCCAGAATTAGAGCTGGACTACCTCCACTGAATTTAACATGCTTAGTCTGGTTTTCACAGTTGTAACCAAAATTGTTTTAACGTTGGAAATGTTCAGATTTTAGAGGATTGACAAGTATCGCCTTTATTTTCTTAATGTAAATTGACATTGATGTACAGGAAATAAAGTGCTGAAATTGAAGCAGAAATATAGTCCAAGGCATTTTCAGACTGAAGGAGATAAACCTGCATTTATCTCATCTAAAACTTGATTAATTTAGGGAATAATTCAGCCCACATAAAATGTGACTCACGCTTTGGTGATTCCTGTCTTTGCATTAACGAAAGGGGGAGCCATGGGAAAGGCACTTCCTAAATTAACTGTCTAGCCTTGGACAGGATAAAACAGAGCCTTCGTGGTTTGGGGTAAAGGCTGTTGCTTTTAGTATTATCATCAATCATTTGGAAGTAAACAACAGGCTAATAAAAATCACAGATGCTCCTAAATTGGAAAGTTTTGCAAATAGCAGGAAACACAGAAAGCAGTAAGAAATGGAGACAGGAAACTCAATGAGAATAATACGGGGAAATGGAAAATAATTAAAAATAAAACACTTGAAGGATCTTTGAAGGGGTATTGTTTGAAAGTGGAAATAGCCTAGAGCTTGCAGTGGCCAGCAAGTTAGCACAAGTTTGAAATATGGCAGCAGGACAGTGTATGACTTGTGGGTGTATCAACAAAAGTCACGATGGTGCTGGGGGGGAATTAACCTTTCTCTGAACAGCCCAGGTAAATCCACACCT